>VWZI01008747.1:0-16337 GCA_013396835.1 Psilopogon haemacephalus | reverse complement strand
TCTATTATTTTATGGTGTCCCTTTTTTATAACATCTCATAATTTTGGTATTTCTATATATTATGCTTGTTATACATTTGCTTGTGTATTTGTGTATATGTCAAAGGTAGATATATAGGATGTCAAAGGTAACAAGAAAAACATCTGTAAATTTGTAGGTGTAAAAAGGAATCCCAGTGAAAATATAGACCACTTGGTCAATGAGACAAGGAATCTGGTTACAAAGAACATGGAAAAGGGGAAGAATCAGATGTTCTTTGCATCAGCCTTTACCAGCAAGATTTGCTTTCAGAAATCTCAGATTCCAAAGACCAGGAGTAAAGATAGAAGCAAGAAATATCTACTGTTGGAGGAAGAGGATGAAGTCAGAGAATACTTAAGCAAACTGGACATAAATTTGCAGAACCTAATGAGATACATCCATGAGTGTTGAGAAAATTGGCAGGTGTCACTATGAGACCGATTTCAGTAATACTTGAAAGATCAAAAATCTTTGAACAATCATAGTGATGGGAAGAAATACCCGAAGGCTGAAAGAAAACAGATGTCAATCACATTTTCATGGGCAAAAAGGAGGACTCAGAAAACTACATGCTGTTGAGCTTTAGTTTTATCTTTGAGAAGTCATACTTGACCAACTTCATATATTTCTGCGATGAAGACTCTGTTTTCTTGTGCCTTTATTGATTGAAATGCTTTGCGGAAATGAAGAAACACTTGAAGTGGGTAAATATATGTTAACTCATCATCAGTCTATAAGTAGTCTAATTATACTTGTTTGACTCAAGTAGTCTCTGTCACAGCCTAATTTTGCTGTATCAATCCTGATCAGCAACAGGGGATTGTGTTAAGATTCAAATAATTCCCTTGGAATAAGTGAAGGTGAACTGACACCAAACAGTTGATGAATTGAGTTTATTAGACTGGAGCAGAGGGGAAATGGGAAGAGAGAGGGAAAGGCAGAGGGATTAAGTGAGAAAGGGAGATAAAGAGTCAAAGAACTGAGAAAATTATATCACCATTCCCTGAATCCAGCTTATCACAAGAACAATACCATACTCTTTGTGGCAGGTACACACCTCAGAAAGGGGAGCATTCTGTGGCAGCAGTAGAAATGGAGCAATGTGGAGCTGGTGGAGTTCCTGGGCAGACGGAGCTATCTGGGCTGTATGGGCACTGCGGAGCAGAGCAATGGCAGGAGCCGAGGGATGGATATTGTGAAGATGGCAGAAAGCATGGGCAATGCAGAGCAGTAGAGTGGCACAGAAGAGCCAGCTGTGCAGTTCATGCCAGAAGGAGCCATCAGGCACCCTGCTAACAGCTGCCTGTAAATGGGCATTCCCCCATCACTTCTTGCAGAGCAGGGAGTAGTCCCTCCAGAGCTGCACGTGCACATTTTCCTTTCAGTGTCACTGTTGCAGTGAGTTTAAAACACACAGTCAGGCCATGTCACACCCTATTTGAGATAATAAAGCAATTATGACCTCACAGCCTATTGAAATGTATTAGTAAATACTACTAAACAAATATGGGAATATGGCTCCAGTTTCAGGTTCTTATAAAGTGTATTTGAATGGGATGTTAGGAAGAAGTTCTTCACAGTGAGGGTGGCGAGGCACTGGAACAGGTTGCCCAGGGAGGTTGTGGCTGCTCCGTCTCTGGAGGTGTTCAAGGCCAGGCTGGATGAGGTCTTGAGTGACCTGATCTAGTGGGAGGTGTCCCTGCCTGTGGCGGGGGCTTGGAACTGGATGATCTTTGAGGTCTCTTCCAACCTAAACCATTCTATGATTCTATGATCTAGATGATCAGACCTTTGCTTATGTTGGTGTTTTGGTTTTGATACTTTTTGATTGCTCCTTTTAAAAACTAAGTTTGATGTTTAGGTTTTTGGGTTTGTTTTTTTTTTTTTTTTTGNATTTGAGGTTTATGTTTTTTGTTTTTTTTTTTTTTTTTTTTTTTGTGTAAGCCTCCACCATAAATACCTCTTTTATATACTCACATGTTATAGTGATGTTGTGGAGACCTGAAAGGTCAAAATAGGCCTATACGTATGCTGGCTTGCCCAGACATTTTTCTGCATTCCCTCTGTTTTGGGGAAGAAACAACTGGCAGGAAAAGGGACAAAAGACAATGGTGCCACGGAGTCTGAGCACTCTGGCTTATATAACTTGTTTTTCTCCTGCTTGCAACCCATGGTAAACAAGGTGCACACCCTAGCCTCATGCTATGCCTGTGCTGGGCCTACGCTCTCCCTCAATATGGTACAAGCAAATCTATGCTTTCACCCAGATAGGGTAAGACTTGGCTTACTGCCACTCAGATTGGATATGCTAAGGTCCAAAAGGGTTAAGTCAATCTCTGGTATTGATACTAAAAGCAGGTAAGCAGATAACACAGCTGCCATGATTTTGCCATTACTCTGTATTCTGCATCTTTGCCTGTAATGCCTTATTATTATTATTATATAGCAATGTAAGCTATATTCCACCCCAGAACAAGTCTTTCCAGGAGCAATTTGAATAGCCTTCACACAATTAGCAGTGTGAGATACACATCTACTGAGATACATCAAAAGACCTCTGCCTGCACAACTGTCAAAATCCAGGAACAGGTCAGAAACCGTCTGTCCCCCTCTTCTTCACCCAGCATCTGTGGATCCTGGGATGAATCAAGTCTCAGCCACAGCTGCAGCTGCAGCAACAACCGTAGCAGCAGCAGCCAGCAGCCAGACCAGCAGAAACCCTGAAAGTGTTCTGGGTACTTCCAATTTAATGATAGTCCCACAAGATGGGAGAAGTTGTGAGTAAGCTTAAGCCTTCAATATTACCTAGATTCTGCCCTAAGCAGAAAGGGCGCCTGAGTTCTATCTAATGGCCAAGAAGTACATCGACCACAAGAGATCTTCCAATGTTAATTAAGTTACAATTGATTGTTTATTAATAGATACTTCTAGATATAGATATTGTTTATGTAATAGTTCCATAACTGCTACAATCGAACCTGTTCAATTTTTAAAATAAGTGGTTGGGGGTGGAAAAGTTTGGATATGAAAAATTAATAAATAGTATTAATTTCAGCAAATCATATCACATTAATTAATCGTAACGCCCTCCTGTATTTAGTGACCTAAATACAGAAAAAGAAAGGAACAGACTGTGTTTCTGATTTGTCTTGTATCTAGTTCAGGTCATGGCATAACACCAAAAGGGTTTAATTTCTTATCTGTAGGTTTCTGGTGTTCAAAGTGCGTGGTACAACCACTGAAGTGTTTGTTTTCTTATTTTCAGACTCTCTGCAAATTGCTGCTCTTATATATTAATCTTCTCTAAGTAGCTTGCTAAGTTGCACAGTATAACCAAGTTATTTGAAATAGATACAAAGTATACAAACAAATGAACAAAAAATCCCAACCAACCAAAAAACCCAATGACAATTAAAAATTAAATCCATGCCAAGGACTCCTGTTAAGTGATAATATGGGGAAAAAAATTTAATGGTAATGATCAAAGTTAGGCCACAATATCCATTGGTAGTATCCTCACCTGCACTGGTCCAATTCTCTCAGTTAAGCTCCTTACAGTTCACAAAGGCCTGAAGCTAATAAAGACCAGAAGCATAAAACATATGTATGAACATTTTACTTTTAAAAATTATTTACAAAAGGAAGTAAATTCAGTAATTCTCTAGTTTTATTCTGCTGCTTCTGCAAAACTAAAGAACTTTCTAGTATTATCGACCGCAAAATTTTCTGCTGTGTTAGGAAAGAAAGACTATCATAACAAGTAGCATAGATCAAAAGGAGCAGACCTAAATTCCCAGTTTTTTGGTCTTGAGGACCTAATATTTATTTACCTGAGAGAAACTATAGGCCAGCCCTACGGACTGAGTGATCTTTTGCAGCTGGAGTGTGTTAGTTCTCCACCTGACCTTATCTCCCAGTTCTGTAATAACTGGAAATAAAACAATTTGTGCACATCATAATGAGAAACAAAGCATGCTAACTGGAGGCAATCAAGAGATTTAAAAACACAACCCTGATCTGAAACAAAACACTTTTCTGAACTGTATCCAAGAAGTCCTGAAAAGAAAATATACTCATAAGTCACATATAGCAATAACTATTTTTATCACCACGTGCACTGTGGAATTCCAAGAGCACTCATAAGTCATATATCACACAGAATCCTGGATTTTCAGGACAGATTAAAAAAAAAAATCCTCAAAATTAATTTTCCATATGATTACTTTGCCTGAAGAATTGAGTAGGCCAGGACACTTGCAAAGAACATGTGCTAAAACTCATAATCCGAACTACATGTGCAGCAAAATAACAATCCTACCTGTAAAAGGCTGTCATGATCAAACAGTACTACTGAAAAGCTATGTGGAGCAGTTGGTTGAAATTCCTTTAATGTTCTTCAAATGCGATACTTGGTCTTAAATTCTTTAGTTGGAAACATAGCCCATATAACCTCGTAAATCAGACTGTTTTATATTGCTGTGATTTACACTTTCTCTTTGTGATCAGTCAGCAGTAGCCAAATAAAAGCCTTGAAGAGAGAATATCAGAGATCAGAAACGTGGTACAATGTCAGATGCAATTTGCTTTTAATTTGTCTATCAGTTTCTTGTGGTTTCATTAGTTTTCATTATTGCTATTGCTGATTCTGACAAAATAGCTCACAGCTATACAACTTGTTCTTTACTCTTACACATGCAAGCATTAAAAACACAGCAAAACAAAGTGGTGGTCCAGGTGCACGCATCTGTGTGACAGATAAAAATGTTGATGGCTATGTTCACTGGCTTGAAAACTGTCAAGAAACCTTCTTCCTGAAAGGTATCGTTCTTGCGATAACCTTTAATGACTATTTTAAACAGACATTTTGTACAACAAATTTTCAAGGAAAGGTATTATCAGTGTTTTAAAACATCATGCTATATGATGATGATTCATCTTTTTTAAAAAAATAAGTGCTTATAATTTTTGCCTCAATCTCATACCTAAATGAAAAAAATTACCTTTAAAGAAAAAAAACCCCAGAGTTTTACAGATGTGACAAAAATACAACTAAATTGTAACGGACTGTGCTTTATAAGCAAATGGAAAGATCAGTTACATATTAGACCACACTTCCTAGTGTCTTTCAGCTGTTAAATGAAAATGTTTCTTTTCTTACATTTTTTTCCTGTTCTGTAATTATCATTATTTCCCAAATATAAAGAAGCTTCTTTTAAGGGATGTTCATGACTTAGAGACAGAAACTGATTTTTTTTTTATCTCAGCAAGGGGTCCATTTTAAATCTAAGGTCACATTTTAATGAGGGTTATTCACAGACTTTTCCCTTTCTTGTGGCTAGTTTCTTCATAGAAAGAATAGAGAAGATCAAATGCTTTTTTTCTTTAGCAAAGAGTTGGTCTGTTAGTTTAAGTATACTATTTGAGAGAGATTTTTCTCTAGTCAACAAATGCTCATTGCTGATGAGCAAAAGAGCATATATTCTAACCTTTGAAATTTGGACTCTGTCATGGTTCACCTGAAGATAAACCTACCACACTAAGAACAGAAAATCGGAGAAGGAAAAAAAAATAACAATCAAACAAAACAATACCCAACAGTAAACCCCACGTATTTGTGCAAGTATAGTAACACATTTTTTACTGTTATAAAGTGAATATATGTGCACACAGACATTAGCAACTGTCAGAAGATTGAAGATTAGGAATAAAAGGTTTCATCAGCAAATAGGGAAAAAACCTGCTGTTATCAGAACGTTGTAAGTACAGAATACTTTTGCATTCTGTATGAATACCTGCCATAAAAATAGTTTTGACTTGCTGCTGTGGGGCACTCCAAATCCCTTCTTCTCTACCTTCAACTCCGGAGGTTTGAATGGGAGAAGAAGGTGTGACACTGCTTCCACCCTCCCCACACCTTGCAGACTTGAAGGGAGGAACATCAAAAGGTGTCCTTTTCCACACTTTTTATGTTGCAATTATTAATTTTTTATTACTATTAATAATTGTGATTTCTGGGAAAATTTCCCTGGGGTTCTTTGGATGTTCAGTTGGCAAGGTAGTAGCACAAAATCACTTACAAACACTGAATTAAACAGTTTATACAGCTTAAACAGTCAGAATTTAGAAAACAGGGGAGCCTAATAACAAGAGAAATCCTAACCGTGCCTAAAAATACTCACGAAACGCAATAGGTAAAGCGCGTGTCCCAAGGAAAGAAGAAAAAAGGGGATTTCGCCTTTGCCTCTGCTACAATTTGCTGTAATGCTGCAATGCACGCTGCAAACACGTGGCCACTGTGAAAGAGGTGCAAAGACATCTGTTCCCCACGGAGGCAGCAGGAGAGAGAGAGACAACGGCTGATTGCCTTTCCTTAAATACCCCATTTTGAAGGGTGGAACTGACCAATAGGCAATTAGCGTCCATTGTTCGGCCAATAGATTCAAAGTCCTGTGCCCAGGGGTCAACCCTAACACTTTGAGGGACAGCACAGATCACCTGACTTGTTCATGTGACTTGTTCATATGGTGTGGAGCCTCCTTATGCAAACTGCTACAGTTGCTCAAGTTTGAACTAGATCTGGGCAGAATTTATGCCCTACCAGGACACCCGCACCTTGCAGACTTGAAGGGAGGAACATCAAAAGGCGTCCTTTTCCACACATGTGCTAACTCATGGGAAAGGCAACACTAGAATCAGATGGTGATTGGCTGGATTCTTCATGCCCAGTATATACATGGCAACAGACACAATGTCTAGGAACCTTATAAACAGAGTGAGGAAAAAAGCATGCAGTTCCCACTTTTGCATTATTCTGTGCAGTTCTGCTCTAGTTCATCAAGTCCTTAGGTCTATTTGAGAGAGAGTTGCCAACGGCACCTGTACCTGGCTTCTCTCAGACCACCGTATCCTCTCTTTCTGGTCTTTACTCCAAACCATGTCAGTAGTTTGGATTTTGTCTCTGCGCTGCTAAGGCAGTGTCACTCCACAATCTTTGCCTTTTGGAAGCGAGACACTTAGACTTTTGCAGGTTTTATTCTCATCAAACTTAATGCTGCCACGATTGAATATAGCTTGCAGTTTTAGGGAATGCTGCAGAGAAATTCAGGGACTTCACCTCCTGTAATGGTTGATAAATATAATGCGAGATAGGATTTTTCAAAATTAATATAATTTATTAATTTTAATATTCAGGAATCTCACTTCCGGCCACAATTTTAATAATAATAGGTTCTTTGCAATGGTCTTGAAAAGATGAATCCAAGCTGTTTGTGTCGTTGCAAGCGATTGCATTGCACATGTGGAGGATAGCAGTGTGAATGTCTGATATTGACATCAATAAGCTGATGCCATTTCCCTCCTGATTGCTTTGAACTCTATGGTGTGGCAGCAGAAAAATTTCCAGGCATTTTTCCCTCTGGTTTTCCAGGGCTGCTTTGGCTCTGGCTGCTAGCTGAATTGAGAGTCATTTTAGCAGAATAGCTTAATGCTTCTATGTCTTTGGGTGAAGTTGGTTCATTTGCATTTGCAAAGAACTCTATGTGAGTAAATATATCTACCCCTTTCTCCACATGGAAGGATGACTCTGGGATGCTGGCTACTTTTAGACCCTGTAAGGTACACTGAAAATTTAAATCAACAAGACCCTGGTTCTGTAACTCTATTTTTTAAAATTCTCTTGTAGAGACATTATTTTTTCATAAGTATTTTTTAGGTTCTTTAGTGTCTGCACTAGACAGGTAGCCAGGATTAAAGCATGATATTCCTGAGCATGTGTTGCTATTTTTTTGAAGATATTTTTAGGCTGTTGGCAATTTTTAGCTGCCCAGTCTAGACCTAGGCATGTAATCTTATACCCCAAATTATAGAATATTTCCATCATCGTGCACACTTTTTCTCACTGTGCCAAAAATGTAATGGTGCTAAGGTATGAGGTTGAATTTGTGAAAATTAATGTAGTTTATTAATTTTAACTTTCAGGAGTCTCGCTACCAGTCACGATTTTAATAATGGGTTCTTTGCAACAGTCATGAAAACATTGCACATATGGAAAACAGAATCTAGAACACTTAAGAAATAACTAGCAATAATATAACAAACATGAAAGCCTTAGAGCTGAGAGAGGTTCTTATGGTCAATTATACCATTTTCCCACTAGAGGGACTCAAGAAGATCCTTCCTGCATAAGGCAGAAAGCACTTGGATTCAATTACCAGATTTTACAGTTTTGCAAAATAGGCTTCTGAGTACTTACTCACAAATTTTTTTATCTTCAGACTCCCAGGACTAACTACATCTTCCAGACAGTACTCAAACACTTTCAGGAGAGTTCTATCAATGTCTTGATCTTCCCAGGCTTTAGCAAGGTGCTGGGAGGCCTGATCCTGTTCCATATTAGACAGTCCCTTCCAAAGCTCCCAGTCTTGGCAGAAGACTTGCAGGTATATAGACTTGGCACAATGTCTTGCAGATGTGAAGACGGGCACCATGTCACACTGGCTAAGTGAGTCTATTGCATGAAAGCATTTAATGCTCATTCCCAATAAACTTTGGACCAACATTTCCTCATCGAAATGCTTAAATTCAGACTTGCTAAGTAAGCTGCTTGCTTGTTTGCTTGGTTTTTTGGCTTGTTTTGCTTGCTATCTGCCCATGCCTTGTCTGCTTTCACACTGTGTGGATCTAAAGGCCTGCCTCTGCCTGAAGAATGGAAGACTCTGGCACTGCCCAACTCCTGAACTGATCCAGGGTCTGGCACTGTTCACCCCTCTCCAGGAAGCAACTGCTGACCTGGGTTCACTCAAGCCACAGACTACCCGAACCCAGCTGCACCCTGATGGCATCAGGTGCAACATCAGGGACTGCTTCTGCCAATTGCAATGGAGCTAGCCCAATGCACAGCATCCATTGGACTGCTCCAGCTTTTGAGTTTGGATCCTGCCTCATCCAGGTAGCTGGCCAATCCAGTAGCACTCTGTGAGACATGGAAAGAGTTACCCTTGCACTGAGGATTCATTTTCCTGTGCCTGTGGACGACGCAGATGATGTGCCCTATTTAAACTGCACAAGCCTGTGCAGCATCCCCCCCCCTGCCCAACACATGGAGCAGCCACCATGCAGTTGGAACTATCTTAGTTTGTTTTATGCAGCCACACATCATTTTGGACTACAAATATTGAAATCTCAGGACACTGAGTGTGAATAAATTGACTCTTTTCTCTAAAAGTTTATAATGTTTGTGTCTGCCATTTAAATCACTGAAAGTTCCTTTAACATTACACCTAGAGGGCAAGTAGGATATTGAACCTCAAGAAACTCTTTTCAAACTGATCACTGTTTCTTAATTTTCTAATGTTGTTTAAATGATTGCCTGTATACACATTCTGCAAAGCTAGCTTTTCCAACCAAATAACCAAATCTGTGTGCATATTGACTGTAAATAAATTTGGGAAATTATTTTTTAATTGATAAATAATATTGAATATTTTTATATCGACCTCATCATAATTTATATTTAATAACAATACTACTACAACAACTATTGACTGCAAAGTATTGTAGCTGCAAAAAGGGAATTAGATGAAGTCAGACATTTTCAGCTTTGAAATGGTTAGTATGTCCTATGTAACTGACATTCTTAATATTTAATTTTCTGTTGGTGGTGTGTTTTTGTGGCTATTGTTTTTTATGTTTGTTTTGGTGGTTTTTTTTTTACAATATGTAAAATATAGCAGTATGTGGCTGATACAGCAATTAGTTGAGGTAAATGAGGATTCATTAGAACATAACATGTACTGGGTTTATGAACATCTATAACCCTGTCTTTAAGTTTCTAATTCCACAACAAATGTGTGGTAACACATTTGTGGAAATGTTTTCATTTGTTTAGGTTTTGAACTAATATTTACTTGTATTTTCCATATAGAGAGGTGTTACTTTGAAGATTAATCTTGCATATAAAATAGTATTCTAAATTTCCCATTGGAGAAGTCTGTCTGTATTGATTAGGAACATAGGAACTGAAGTTCCATATTAGAATTCATTCCTTAAACCACAAAACACACAACTCTTCCTGAGTTGATTAATTATGGGCACATGGAAGCTTAGATATGAGCATCCAGGTCTTATGCTTCAGACAGGGCCTTAGGCAAATCTGTGACTAAGACTGAGTTTTACTTTCTGCAATGAATGACAGAAATTACATTCATTCTCCTGGGAAATTTAGAGAAGGTTATTCTTCTGTCTTTTGTTTCTTATATATCTATACATTTTATGCATATACCTATATTTTATGGAATGTTCCTTTTTGTGGATCGTATTTTAATTCTATTTTGAAACTACAGTAGACAAAAATATTTAATTTTCACTAAGGTCACATTTACTAAAGCAGGAATCCTCCCTCCATTTCTCCCTGTCTGTGGTAGCAAAGGGGTTGTGTATGTCTGAACTGTTGCTTTTACAGTCAATACATGACTAGACATACTTTCTGTTTGTTTGTGTTTTTCCTTTTGATAGAAACGAAAGTTATTTCACACAAACCCCTACAATTCTTGAAATATTGACTTGTATTCATACTAAGATAAACTGGGGGGATTAATTTGTATTTTTCTTTTTTTAAAAAAAGGAAAAGTAATAACTGTTTTGATCTCTCAGCAATTTTTTCAGGATCGGTGGCTCTGTAAATAGATCTTGTATAACCTGATGAAGCAGAATGAATAACTGTGCCCAACAGTCCATATTCTGTAGTGATTTATCCACTGTACCATGTCTGCTTTCAAGATGTGCAAGTAGTGCAAATGAACACTGATTCAGCTCAGAACCTGTTTATCAAATTTATTTCAAATTCTATTTTACATGGTTTTTCAAGGTAAATTCTATTTTTTTAAAAAGAAAACAATTTTTAAAATAGTTACTCTGACAGAATTATGGCTGCACATAATGCTAACTGCACACATCTTTGACATGACTCTCTAGGCTATATGAGATTAAAAAATAATCCCTAAAACAGCAAGGAAATCCAGAACAAAACTGATCAGAACTTGACAGTCTTTGAAAAGCCCCTCAGTTGTAATGAACCTTTCAGGTCAGTAGAAATATAGTGGCTATACTTTCATGAGAAGCCAGCGCTCTTCAGCAAACTCCAAGGAAAAAGCTATATCTTATTGACTGGCTATGTTCAGGAAAATAACTAAGATTAAGATTACAAGATATGTAGGATTTATTTTGAGGCAGTTGAACTAATTACTGAGATATATTTAAATTTAGAAACAGACAAACAAAACTAACAAAATCTTTTCATTTTTTTTTTTCCTTAGTTGAAAGCTTTCAATATAGTTTAAGATTTTGTTCAATAATAGATTCTAATTAAATCCAATTTGGGGATAAAAAACTGTTTCAACAAATACCTGTTTTCTTGCTTCAGGTATGTTTTAGAATACATTTAGACATCTAAAAGTATCCTCAGATATCTCAAGTATTCTCCCATTTTTGGAAGTAAAAAGGGGTCAGATGTCTGGTTACTTCTGGCTGACCCAAATAAGGTTAAGTTGAAGTCTGCAATAAATACAGTCTCTTAGTGGCCAAGTGCGAGAAGGCTTGAAAGGTTTCTACTGTAGAATTACTTAAATCAAAATTCAATTTTGCAGTGAATTGGATTAACTAATGAGGAAGTCAGTTCCTACTACAAAGCTAGGTGAAAGAGCATCTGAAATAAACCTCTCAGAAAAAGAGAAAGAAGTAAAACTGTGATTTGAGGAGAAACTATGCTAAGAAATCTCTGGTTTGAAACAGACAACTTGACATCTTTCTGAGTTTTTATATGTCATTACCCAGCAAAATATGTAAGTAAATCCCTTTATTAGGTAGAAGCTCTGCAAGACTTCTGTGTGATCTGATATAGGTGATTCTGCTCAGGCAGAGGAGTTTGACTGGATGATATTTTGAGGTCACTCCAAGCCCCTAACCTTCTGTGATTCTGTGAAGACTAGGGGCAATGGACACAAATTGGAATACAAGAGTTTCCATGTAAACATGAGGAAAGGAGGTGGCAGAACACTGGAACAGGCTGAAAGACAGTTTCTATTTCTGCAGGCATTCAAAAGCCCTCTGGACATACTCCTGTGCAGCTTACTCTAGGTGATCCTTTCCTAGCAGGGATGTTGAACTAGACAATCAGAGATCCCTTCCAAATCCTACCATTCTCTGATTCTGTGTGATTCTATGACTGTCTCCACTCCATTCTGCTGGAATAATAAAACAACTTGTCTAATGATAAGATAATTGAACTATTAATTATCTTTCAAGGTAGATGTCTTATGTTTTGTCACTAAAATTTGAATTCAAATTAAATATCATAATCTCCAAACACTTAAAGCAAAGACATAACTGCTGCTTTAAAATCTGTCTTAAATATCTATAATACTTTAAGAAAAATAATAAAGAGTCTAGGAAGAGCAGTCTCATAATAACAAAAGCAGTTAAAGTATTTCCAGAAGTCAACACATCTAATTCAGTTGTGTAGTTTGAAAATGTGTCATTCCAGCATTTATCAGTAATATTACAGAGGGTTCATTTTGTTTTTCTAGCTTTAGGAGCCAGATTATGCTGCCTTCTAAAATTTTCAATAGTGTATTACCATTTTTTTCCCCCAACAAAATGGAAAAATGAAGCCATTAAAAATTTAACTGATTTGTCATTTTGCTTCTTATTGCAGCCATAAACTAAAAACTGTAAAAAAACCCCAAAACCTAAAAAGTTAATTCCTTAAAATAATTCTGCAAATTAAATGTGGAAATTAAAAACACTTTTTGTTTGCTCCAGCTTATTTTCATTCTATTAACTCAATCAGGAACAATCTAATGGTAGAATTTTCTAAATGTAAAAAAGTGTTGGACATGTACAGGAGTGGATTTAATTTATATCACATAAATAAGTGTAATAGAATTACAACAAATTCAGTTTCCTCCTAGAGATTTTCTCCTGGCTTGTTAAAGGATTACAATTAGTGAAAGTAATATAAATGGTGTAAGTATAGCCTATATGAATATAAAGCCAGGAATTAATAAATTTAAATTCATTATATTTTCCATATCTGTTTCAGAAAGTAAGAAATATTAATGGTCAGTGAATTCCCATTTTCATCAGGTATACAGATAAACAGTCTGGATTTCAATGTAATGGGATTTTTGTCAAGGAAAATTATGAATTACAGTAATAGCATGGACTTTCTTATTTTAAAAAATATTTTCTTTATTGCTATATTGAGATATGCATTTTTTAAAACTAAAGCAGGTATTACTCTATTGTCAGAGAGATGGGCTTGTTACTGCAGATTATTATATTTGGAGGCAATAGTCTAAATAACTTTTCTAGACCTTTTAAAAGCTAATATTGTTCACACAGCCTTTGATATGTTCTACAACGTCAAGAATTTTGTGGTGGAGGTAGGGGATGTACAAAGAAGAACAGGTGTACAATGATAATCAGGATGAAGTGCAACAGTTTCATGTATATATAGGAGGTACATTTTCAAACAACAGTGAGGGAACATCAGGAACACACTGCAGAGAAAAGTGTGGAGAACAAAAATGGCTACAGAAAGAATGCATCTAAAAAAAATTTAGACATCATCTTGGAGGACAGTTCCAAAGACGGGTTCCACACAGATTGTATTGATTTTATATGGCAAGATATTGGTAGCAGTTGGGCTGCAGGGGTGGTGTTTATGAAAAGAAAAAAGGAGCTGTGGAAAAATGTTTCTATCTGGCTCTAAGATGGACACACTACTGTCCAAAGCTGAACCAGTTATCAACTCTGACAGCACATCTATAACTTTCTTAAGGGGCTGCAGCTGCGTAAGGAGTGACAAAAATATGAGAAGAAAAATGCTGCAGACACTAAAGTCAGCTGTCATTTTTTTCCCCATTGCTATAATTGGTGAGTAGTCTCCCTGTCTTTACCTATAAGATTTTTTGTCTTGTTTTCTCTGATTGTCTTGCTGAATAGGGAGAGTGAGGGAGCAGCTCAATGAGAACCTGGAACCCAGCCAAGGTTAACCTATCACAAAGACTATCCAGAAATATACTGGGTAATACCCTGTTACAAGAATTCTAGATGGAGGAGAAATAAAAACAGAATGTACCAAGCATTTTTGTGGGTAAAGATCTCTTCCTTCATAACATCATTGTCACACTCTAAGATAGCTTGTTGAGTTAGATGGGTTGCCCTCAGCTGTTCGTCCCTGTAATACATTTCCTATGTTCTCATATTCTTATGTGGATCTGAGGAGCATTAGCTCTTTTTTTCCTGATGTTTTCATTTCCTCAAAAAAACCCACTTGTTATGAAGCTCTCTTGTGCATGTAATAGCATGAGGTCAGACAGACATAGGTACTGATGAAGATTAGATGTTGATACAGACATAAACAGAAATTATTCTTCTGAGACTATTTTCAATATAATAGACAGAAAATCTGGCAAATCTATGCAGTTTAGTAATACCTGGCATCACATATCAGGAGTTATGATCAGCTGTTACTTCAAATATTATCTTATCTGAATGAAGTGGCTAAAATCTTTGTTCTGCTTGGCTTAGAATTAAAGTAAGACTTGTAGAGAGTGGTAATATATTTCATTTAAATTATATGACTGAGAAAAAATAGCTAAACTTTAGGACACCAAAGTATTTCTATGGCTCTAGTAGAAAAATTAAGTGGACTTTATTGCCTCTTCTTTTCATTCTGTCACCTACTTCACTATATGTCTCATGTCAAGAGACATGATCTCAGGAACCACAGCTCCATCTCTCTATATAAGAGTTAATTTTTTTTCTCATTATTCCTTGTGGAGAGATTTCTGAGAATAAATAGTCTGGTAGTGGTGAACAACCCACTGTCAGGAAGATGTGTGAAAGAAAAGCACAGTGGAACACCTGTGAAGTATAAGTGCAGCCGGAAGGAATGGAAGAGAAACAGAGATGCATACTGGGACAGTTCCTACTTCTGGAGAAGTTACCCAGAAGTTTCTCGATAACTGTGAAGTCATTTGTTTTCGTACAAAACCAATTATTGTCTTCTACATATGATCCTCTGCGACAATTACTCTGTAGTATCTGCAGACACCCCCCACTTGCCGTAAAAAAGAGCTGTAGAATCGCTAATAAACAGGGCAATTGCATAAATCATGTTGGTTGGACAGTTGTTCACGGGGTGCGACTCTCAACAAGTGGCGCCCAAACAGGGACAGGGATGTTCGGGCCTTGGATTATGGACTACTTGGGTGAGATTGCAAAAGGGCAATGACAGCCCGGCAGGTTGGGGGACACTGGGCGAGGGTAGGCACTGCTTGGAAAGGGTAGCGGGAGCTGGAGTGGGATCATGACCCACACCTTGCAGGATGGCGTCATAGACACCTCAAATCTTCGCGGGTCGAGGATGGAGGCTGCGGACGCAAAGTGAAAGTGGAGTTGCATGGCAGAAAGGTGCATGCAAGATGAATCCTGAGAGGCACACCTCAGGGCTTTCGCCGCGGTAAGGGTACTTTCCAAGACAGAGGATTACCGCTAATTTAAAGAAGCTCCATGAGTTAACTAAATAGGCATAGAGTACGGCATAGGACTAAATAGGCATAGGACATGACTATAAGCAGAGGAATTGAAGCAGACATCCTTAAATAAGTTATGAGCCGTGCAGGCATGACAGAGAGAGTAACAGTGTGGTGCTGATCGCTATCCCTGCCTCGCCTGCAGAGACAGCCAATAAGAACTCAGTAAACAGAAAGAACAAAGAGCCTTTTGGGGACTGACATGCTTACTATCTTAATGGGGTAATGGCGCTTGCCATCCAGAGCGTTGAAAGACACTTTTGCCAAAAATGTCGGTATAACATCTGCTGATAGTGATAAAAATGCAAAGACAGCTTCTGCCTCGGCAAGAGTGACTTTTACAGGCGATCATGGCGATTCAGGATGCTGCCCTGATTGTACAATAGCCTCTGCCATCACTCCGGAGGGTCCTGCTGGTCCACAGCCCTGTTCGCATTTTTCAACATGCATCGGTGTTCCTGAATGGACAGCGGTTGCTGAGGCAGGACGGCGGAGCGCCCCTGTGCAATGCTGGAAACTTTGCAGAGATCAGAACACTGAACTACGAAAAAATTCAAAGACGGCTCCAAGGTGGAAAAAGCGACATCGACATTAGAAACAGCACCGCCCACAAAGGCAGCGTCATCACCGGCATCATTGGATCACACACCTCTGGCTTTTTTAGCCGCTATGGCTCTGCTGAACCTCTCCACCCTCTTTCCCACCTCCCCCCTCCCCATC
>VWZI01008742.1:1182-37990 GCA_013396835.1 Psilopogon haemacephalus | reverse complement strand
CACCTTTCCCCCCTTCCCCAGCCTTATCTCACCACCAATTGATGCCGCAGATAAGCTGAAGTAGATTGGTCAGAGGGATTAGTGACAGAAAGGAGTTAGTAATTTTACTTTGAATTAGGTAAAAGAGAAAGAGACAAAGGAGACCATGCAAGAGAAGCAGCCGCAGCCTCGAACAGTCAGAAGCTGTCTGCTAATCTGTTTGTTTTCAGAACAGTTCTTAAAAACAACTTTTTTTTTCTCTCTCAGTAAAACTCAGTGAAGTGACACATTGTGTTCATCTCTCTCAGCCAATAGTCTAATTTCTCACTCACATCCTCCAATTAGCTCAAAAGAACACATATACAAAAGTTGTTATTTGCTGTCTTAGTTGTGCGTCCAAGTTCGCAAGCCTTTTCTGTCATACGTCAATACCCTTCACTGATGTATAGCTTGGTCTCAGTTAGGGCGTGAAGCTACATAGTAATGAGTCGAAAAAGGCAGTTGAAACATAAAGGGACGCTTTTCAAATTCTTGGCTCATAACTAATAGTCTTGGCAGATAAGCAGTCCTCTACTTTTGTGCAACAGGCTCCACCTCTGTGGTCTCTCAGACCACTTTGCTATGTGTTAAAGTCTCAGTAGTGTGGAAAGAGCCTTCTGAGATCATGAGCATCTCAACTGCATCAAAATAGTTGGTATATTGCATGGACTGACAGCATTTATGTTCATTTATATGAATTGCTGGCAGGTGGTGAATTACTTGTTTTGTTAAGCAGCTGTCCTCAGAAAACAATGTAGTTTGTGGTGTGATTTCCACTGGGTTTTCTACAGATAATTGGTTGTTATGTTTCAATCATGTAGTTTTAATAATGGTAAGGTCAAAATATTTTAATCTGGATTTTTTTTTTTTTTCTTACTGCTCCCAAGGCTGTATGAAGACTGTCGCAAGAGAATCCTTTAGAAGAGCTTATTGAGCAACATTGCATACCAATGCTATCTCAAATACAATTTCAAAAACGGGTAAAATTGCTGAGTGTTCACTGTCAAGGAGCTGGGGTTAGAAGTACCAGTAGACTCCTGAATGCAGATGGCTTGTCGCATTTCCCTTTGGAAGCAGCAGATAACTAGAATGAACTGGAACTGGAGACATTATATTTTTTGACACAAATTGAACCCTTGCCAGTGACAAATGCCAAAGCACATTGTGAAAATAAAATGATGCAGTGCTGGTTAGAGAGCATGACCTAACTATGAATAGCTGTGCCTGTGTCACAAAACAGCTCCTACCTTTCTTTCTGTGCTGGAAGAGAACAGTTTCACATGTACCAAGATCACCAGAGTGATCATATTCTGCTAAGCTCGTGTCATGCATGAGAGTACATAAAGACCATCTTGGAACTATAAAAATAGCCTGTCCTGACTAGGTGATTTGTGTGGTGACCAAGGACTGATATGCTCATACAGGAAACAGCAAAACAATGTCAAACTTGTTGGGAAATAACCAGGCTACTTTTATCCTTGGGAATGGCCTAGTATCTCATGGAACAAAATCCACAAAGACTTCAGGCCACACAGTTTCTGAATGTCCTGAAGGAGTATGTGTGAGTAGAACTTAATTCAAATCTAAAGATTTTGTCTAAAGTTTTTAAACTTGTAAAAGTTGGGATTTTTAAGTTGTTAAATGAAATTATACCAAATTTGTCATACAAGTTACCGCATTCTGCCACATACCTGTCAGCTTTATTCAGCTGTTTTCCAAATGGTTTACATTATGATCTCATATGAAGATTCTTAATAAAGTATGACTGTTTTGTTTGGTTTTTTTTAATTGACCTACAGGCATAATAAGACAGGCATTGGCCAGGCTACTAAAAGGTAAAAAATACTAGTCCTGCACAAATTATCATAAAGCATCTGAAATAGTCATAAACAATGAAACCCATTGTATTAATGACTGGTTTTCTGACAAGCATTTCTTTGTCACAGGTGACACAGTGACAGCCTTTGAGCACAATTTTAATGAGGTGTCATACCTAAATGACTTCTGTTTAAGTCCCTAACCAGTAGGTACACTGTAACTTGTGAGAAGTCTGTATCCCAGTTCTTACTGTTAATGGATATGCTACCATTTTGTATTGAAGAAAAAGTATTTGCTTGAAGGATGCAATTGAATAGTTTGTGAGCCCCCTAATGGCTCTTGTATATATTGTATAACAGAAGACTGGTATGTGCAGGTAAGAAAGTCTGATGTTCAACGTTAATTGAGTTAAAACTGAAGAAAATCTTTGCTGCTTTTCACACAGTGAACTTGAATTGAGATCAGAGATGCAACAGGGTCACACCATTGTGTCCCCAGTGCCTGCAGTAACGAAATTTACCCATTAACTGTTTCCTACCATTGCCACCCAAGCTGGTCAGCCAGTTAGCTTACTCTAGATGGAGCCAAAATTAAAACTTAAGTACAGGAAGTAAGAACAGCAGGGGAATTTAGACTTTAGAGGAAGTTTGAGTGTTTAACACAAGATTAGTGATTTACTTGTTCTTTTGTCCCCTCTGTGTTTGTTTTAATATTATAATTGTATAAGAGAAAATTTACACTTCTTTCACACGTGGAAGAACATAGAGGTTATATTGTAACTTGGTTCCATGAGGAACCTTTTTTCCTATTTTTCTAAAGGTGCAAGAGTATTCAGTGTGCAAGACTGTGTTCCTCTTCCATGCAGGTAGTTTGATCTTATATTTGAAGACAAAGTCTTCAAAATTGTGTTTTTACATCTAATGTTAGTAATATTTCAGATCTTGTCTTGGGAATATTTGATAACCATATAGTTTTCCATTATTCTATATGTAGTTTCTCTCTTACTTCTGAAAGTGGCTTATATACCAAAAAAATATGGATGATCTCTTGAAATCATGAGAATGTTACAGGCACCAATGCTGCTACTATGAAACCCATTCATTCCACTTGCTGAATATTCAAGTCTTTTTTCAAGTGTGAAATTGGATGGAGAAGGAAATTAAGGCTGGAGTTTCTTCCAGGTATTTCCGAGCACCGTTGAGTAGCTTCAGTCAGGGACTGTGGTGTGGATGTTGCAGGAGTTGTGAAATCTTTGGAGTACAGACTTCAGGCAGAAGCAGTTGTGCAACTTTTCTGGTTTATAGCCTTACCTGTAATCAAAGTAGATTACATTTCCTAAATGCCATTAGAGGGTGAAATTAAACAGCAGGAATTAAATAGGAAACCATTTTTTTGCTCTCAGAATGAAGCCTCACTTCAGCTAGCACTCTCACCTATCACAGCTCTCACTAGGCTGCTTCCTACAACTTGACAGCCTCCTTTTTCACTGTTTCACCCTCTCATTAGAGCTTTTCTTCCACACTCCCAGATATATGTAAGCACACCTACCCATCTACTCTCTCACCATGCAATTTGCCACCAGTACCCTGAATTTAATCACCACACTTCAAACTCTGCTCAGACCTTGTGAAATCATGATGACAGTTCTCTGGCTCAGCTGACTGGTTTCATAGAGAAGTGCAGGGAATGGATTTGCCTTTGCAGGTAACTGATGGCAGGAGAGGCTGTATGTGTTAGTAGCTTTTGTTACATTAATTTTAACAATCACCCATTGTAAGGCAACTGAGCAGCCAAGGCTATGTGGTTATTTGTGTGTTTCAGGGTTCTGTGTCCTGTGGGCTAGTAATTGTAGACCTCAAGCGTTTACCCCTTCAGCTTCATCTCACAGGCATTTTAGCAACTTGTTTTTAAATGACTTCTTGTGAACAGAAAATGGAAAGAAAGGTGACCTGACATGCAAAAATGGTGCTTGTAAAAAATTTAAATAGAAGTTGTGCATTTCACTTAAATAAACCAATTACCCTTATTTAAAAATAAACGTGCTGCAATAAAATATTTATTTAGAAAGTGATTATAAGAGTTGGTGTATTGAGACTTGCTGTTATTCTCTCACTGGTTAACTCATGTGAAGTAAAATAATATAATCATAGAATTGTTTAGGTTGGAAAGGACCTCAAAGATCATCCAGTTCCAACCTTCCACCCACAGGCAGGGACACCTCCACTAGATCAGGATGGTGAAGACCTCATCCAGCCTGGCCTTGAACACCTCCAGGGAGGGAGCAGCCACAGCCTCCACGGGCAACCTGTTCCAGTGTCTTGCCACCCTCACTGTGAAGAACTTTCTCCTAACATCCTGTTTAAATCTCGCCTCTGCCAGTTTGAACCCATTACCCTTCATCCTGTCATTACAAGATCTTGTTACTAGTCCCTCCCCAGCCTTCCTGCAGGCCCCCTTCAGATACTGGAGGGTTACTATAAGGTCTCCTCAAAGCCTTCCCTTCTGCAGGCTGAAAAGTCCCAACTCCCTCAGCCTGTCCTCATAGCAGAGGTGCTCCAGCCCTCTGATCGTCTTTGTGGCCCTCCTCTGCACTCTCTTCGGCAGTTCCACGCCCTTCTTGTGCTGGGGGCTCCAGAACTGCACAGAGTACTCCAGGTGGGGTCTGATGAGAGCGGAGTAAAAAGGGAGAATCACCTCCCTTGCCCTGCTGGCCACACTTCTCTTAATGGAGCCCGGGACATGGTTAGCTGTCTGGGCTGTGTGTGCACACTGTCAGCTCATGTTGAGCTTTTGTCAACCCAGACCCCCAAGTCCTTTTCCTCAGGGCTGCTCTCCAGGCACTCACCACCCAGCCTGTATGTGTGCTTAGGATTGCACCAACCCAGGTGCAGGACCTTACACATGGTCTTGTTGAATTTCATGAGGTTGGCCTGGGCCCCCCTCTCCAGCCTGTCCAGGTCGCTCTGGATGGCATCCCTCCCCTCCAGCAAGTCAACTGTGCCACACAGCTTGGTGTCATCTGCAAACTTGCTGAGGGTGCACTCAATTCCTCTGTCCATGTCACTGACAAAGATGTTAAACAGCCCTGGTCCCAGCACTGACCCTTGAGGGACACCACTTGTCACTGTTCTCCAGGTGGACATTGTGCCGTTGATCACCACTCTCTCTGTGCTACCATCCAGCCAATTGCTTATCCAACAAGTGCTCCACCCATCAAGTCCATGTTTTTCCAGTGTGGTGACCAGGATGTCATGTGGGACAGAGTCAAACACCTTACTCAGGTCCAGGTAGATGACATCAGTTGCCCTTCCCTTGCCCACCACTGTTGTGACATCATCATAGAAAGCCACCAAATTTGTTAGGCATGATTTGCCCTTGGTGAAGCCATGCTGGTTGGCATCAGACACCTCTGCTTTGTTTTCCATCTGCTGCAGCAGAGCCTTCAGGAGGATCTGCTCCATGATCTTGCCAGGCACAGAGGTGAGCCTGACCGGTCTGTGGTTCCCAGGGTTGTCCTTTTTTTTTCCTTCTTGAAGATGAGTGTTATATTTGCCTTTTTGCAGTCAGCAGCAACTTCACCAGTCTTCCATGACCTTTCAAATACAATGGACAGTGGTTTAGCAACTTCATCTGCCAGCTCCCTCAGGACCTGTGGGTGGATCTCATCAGGCCCCATGACTTGTGCACATTCAGGTTCAGGTCTAAGTGATTAAGTAACAACACTATGTGTAGATTCACAGGGCTGATTGATTCATTAGAATAGTTTATAAGGCAGTGATTTATTTGTTTACTTGTGCCTTCACAGTGGTATATATTTATTTGACTTCTTGTCCACAGGCTTCTCTTTTTTCCATGTCTTTTTTTTTTAGTCAAAAATACACAGCTCAATTGAGAGATCAGTCATCTGGAGATGATTTAGCAGTTGAACCTTCACCCAGAACATGTCAGCCACCTCCTTGCACTAATTAAGAAGTGCTTTGTTGAACTTTACTGGTGAGGATGGGTGCAGCTCTGCTGGTTCCTGCTACTGTAGTGGCAGGCAGAATAAGTAGTAGCTGAAATCTGGGTTAAAGCAGGACTTGGTGGGGGGTAAGTGAACAGCTCACACACATGGGTCGTTGTTTCTCATAATTTTTTAATACGTTGTGTCAGAAGGATTACTCAAAGTCTCTTAAGAGCCATTAATATAAACTAACATTATTTGCACGTTATGGGATAATTTGGGGTGGAGCCACAAAGACTGATCTTAATTTTGTTTTCTGAGAAACATAAATGGTTTTGTGCTTGTTGCTAACAACCAAAATGATCAGAGAGATTAGAGAGATGTAATTCACAAAACGTATTTTGCATTTATTTTCATCACAGATGCACTATGGTCCTTCATTTTAGAAGAGAGTGGATGTGATAACATAAAAGCATAATGGTTAAACTTGCTGACACATAATGAGAGCCTGAAACGCTCTGTGTAACATGAAAATCTACACAGAAACATCTAAGATGTATTACAGAATCACATATTCACAGAACACTAGAGGTTGGAAGAGACCTTCAGAGATCATTGGGTCCAACCCCCCTGCCAAAGCAGGGTCACCTAGGCTAGTTCTCACAGAAACGCATCCAGGCAGGTTTTGAATGTCTCCAGAGAAGGACCACTTTGAAAATACAGAGCAATGAAAAGTTGTTATTGGTGACACTGTTAACTGATAAGATATCCATCTCCTTATGTGAATTTGGCATTTGTGTGTGCGTAAAATTATGCTTCTCTTACACTATTGGTTCATTATTGATTGTATAAAAACACTTGGTGGTGTGTTGTCTTTTCCTGCTTTTTGTATTGTAGTGCAAAAAGAATGACATTTTTATTACTAATAATAACCTGCCAGAAAGAAAAAAGGTCTTAAATTGCTTGATTCTAGATGTATGATAAGTTCTTTATGGATATTGGGTCTTAAAATGAGGAAGCTGAGAGTTTAAGTTAAAAAAACAAGGGATGTGCTGTAATCCTTCTACTGGCTAGCTCACATGAAGTAAAACTTTTTTTTTTCATTTAATATAAATAGATATGAATTACATCTTGGTGACTACATGTCTTTCAGAGTATTTCATTTTTATATAATGATAGGAGGCTCACACATAGGTCTGGGTTTAATGAATCAGCAGTTTAAAATTAAATTTATTTACAAAATATCTTTTGTAGCACTTTTCCCCTGGTTTTTGAAAATAACAAAATGCTATAACCATGTCAGGTAATAATGATGTATTAATATGAAACGTAGAATTGGTCAAATGTTTTCCTCTCTTTAGGTGTACTTTTTTGCGATACATTTGATTAGAACAAGAGTCATCTGCATCATTGTATTTGGTGGGTGCTATTTAAACCTGTTATTAACTCAGAAAAAACAAATGGGAGAGTAAAAAAAAAATCACTTTCTTTTGAAGGAAAAAAAATCATAGGGTATTTTTTAATCTATTCCAAAATTCTCTAAACTGGCTAAGTCTTATAGTGAAATGCTTTTGTGGGGAATCTTTAACAAATGTGTAAAAGTAAAATATTAATAAATACAGCTACAAGGCACTAAAGAGCACATTGTCTAAATGTGCGGGAATAAACAACTGATGAAAACTAGCATGAAAGACAGCAGAGGAATCTTAAAATCAGTGCTGTATTTTCACTGTCATAATATTCCTCTGAAATAATTTTTGGGAAGAAAAAACATACTTTGCTATCTGGAGAGAGATGAGACACCTCAGAATACCAACTCAGTGGCCCATCAGCCTGTAGCCATGATGCCCTTCACCTTTCCCAGTCTGTGTCACATCCCTCACCTTTCCTTCTGTATCAGCATGTGTCTGGTTTCCCTTCTGGAGAAGACTATGAGCTCCTACTTCCTGAATAGAAAGCAAAGATGGATTTGCAGCTCGGATCCAAAAGAAACGTGGAGGTGCTGGAGTGGGTCCAGAGGAGGGCAACAAAGCTGGTTAAGGGCCTAGAGGATAAATCTTATGAGGAGCGACTGAGGGATCTGGGGCTGTTTGAAGAAGAGAACGCTGGAGGGAGACCTCATTGCTGCCTATAAATACCTGAAGGGGCATTGTGGAGAGGCTGGTGCTGGTCTCTTCTCACACGTAATTGGAGACAGAACAAGGGGGAATGGCCTCAAGCTGAGACTGGGTAGGTTTAGACTGGACATTAGGAAAAAGGTTTTCAAGGAGAGAGTAGTGACTGGAATGAGCTTCTCAGGCAAGTGGTTGAGTCACCTGGATGTGTTTAAGGGTTGTTTGGATGTGGTGCTTAGGGATAAGGTTTAAGGTGGATCTTGTAGAGTAGAATTATAGGTTGGACTTGGAGATCCTGAGGGTCTCTCCCAACCTGGATATTTCTGTGATTCTGTAAAGTTAATGCAAGGAAAATATTTTTATAATTCAGTTACAGGTCTCTAATAAACCTGTGCAGAACATATACAAGTAGTATTTTCAGGAGGCTTATTTTAGTCAGATTTGTCTGGATGTTCACTGCAGCAGAAAAGGCACTTTGCCATGAGAGCAGCCTCTCTGCCAAATGTCAAGTCCCTGTTCTAAAGTGTGGAACCACTACAGATTCTCATTCAAACAGCTATATAAATATCAGAAAAACTGATTATTCCCCACCTTCACTCTAAGATGACTGAATTATTTTTGCTTCTGCCTTCCAGAAAAAAAAACTGCTTGAGGCAAACTTCACAAAGCTTTACAGTCCAAACAGTTAAACTAGAGTCAAATTATAACTGATAATATAAGCTTATAATGTATCATAGTTAAATATAGCTGTTGATGACTGCTCCTTGCATTATACTACAAAGACTCATGTTTCTCTAGAAATAAAAGACCCAGATTATCTTTCCTTAATAAGAAAATGTAAAACGTGGTAAAAATAGTGGCAAAGAGCGAAAAAGTGCATGAAATTTTGTATTTGACGAAACAATACACAAACACCTGTATTTTTCATTGATGATGAAAAAAATTACATGTATATGGCTTATGATTCAGCTGCAAGATACCTACATTAAAGGACAGGTCTCTCCTTCTTTTCCCCAGTCGTGGCTTGTAAGTCTCACATTCTTTGCTCTACAGAGTTTTTGTTTCAGCAATCTATTATCAGGTCTGAAGTGTGCTCTCTTAGAAGCTTGAAAATGCAAGTTTGAACCTGCTAATTCTCCAGTGAATACTTTCATATTCAGTCTCTTAGATCTTTTACACCACTTCCACTACCACCTTTCTCCTATTAATTTGGGTTCTTTTCAAATTAGAATACTGAGTCAATTCTCTATAGCCAAAGATACAATTTGGAACCTAGATTTGGAGCAATGAATCCCAGTCTCAGACAAGTGTCTAATCCACAGCTGTGGGAAAATACATAAATCTTTGAAACAAGTGGGTAACTTTTCCTATTCAATGTAGAGGGAATTTTGTATCTAACTAGCCTCTGAGAATTATATTCCAGGATCCGGATCACTGAAATACTCACTTGGTTACAATATCCTTCAAAGATCGAGTCGGCATGACGGTGTGGAGTGTTACCCTATCTATCTTCCTGAATGTCTTTTTCCAAATAAAATTTCTTTTTTCAAATAAAATGACAGCATAATGAGACTGTCCCAGTGTGGGAAAAAAAAATATTCCTTTCAGTTAACACAAATAACTCATGTTCATTTTAAATCTGTGTGGAGGTTTTGTGGTTGTGTAGCTCTAGTGTGATTTCAGTCTGTGTGACTTAGAAGGAACAGACAATCTGGGCTATGTGAGAGGGAGCACAGGCAGTCGATCAAGGGAAGAGATTGTCTCCTCTGTATGGAAATAGTTAGACCACATCTAGATGCTGCATCCAGTTTTAGGACCTGACACAGGAAAGATGTGGTCAAACTAGAGGGAGATTAGGAGGACCCCAAGCTGGAGCACTTGCCCTGTGGGGAGAGGCTGGAGGAGATTACAGGATCACAGGATTTTAGGGATTGGAAGGGACCTCCATAGATCATCAAGTCCAACCCACCTGCCAGAGCAGGACCATAAAATCTATCTCAGGTCACCACAGGACCACATCTAGATTGGTCTTGAAAGTCTCCAGAGAAGGAGAATCCACAAGCCCTCTGGGCAGCCTGTTCCAGTGCTCTGTGACCCTTATAGTAAAGAAGAACTTCATATTGAGGTGGAACTTCTGCTTATACCCATTATCCTTTATCCTGTCTGTTACAGGACACAACGTGAGGAGAGTTTGTCCCCTCCCTCTTGACACCCAGCCCTCATATTTATAAATATTGATTAGATCCTCTCTAAGTCTTCTCTTCACCAGACCAAAAAACCCCAGGTCCCTCAGCCTCTCCTCATAGGGCACATGCTCCAGCCCTTTAATCGTCTTTGTTTCCCTCTAATGGGCTCTTCCAACTAGATCCCTGTCTTTCTTGAACTGGGGAGCCCAAAACTGACTGCAGTATTCCAGGTGAAGTCTCACCCAGGCAGAGTAGAGGGGGAGGAAAACCTCCCTTGATCTGCTGGACACATGCCTCCTAATGCACCCCAGAGTCCTATTTGCCTTCTTGGCCACAAAGGCACATTGCTGTCCCAGTGAGGAGTGAGATGGGACAGCCTAGAAGGGGATTGGCTTCAGGAGTACCTAACAGCCACCCTGCACCTACAAGTCATTACTGAGGAGACAGAGCTGGGCTTCTCACAGGGGTGCATTGTAGGAGGATGACAGACAACAGGTCAAATAGCAACAGGTTCAGTGTGGGTGTAAAGAGAGATTTTTTCCCATGGAGAGTGAGGCAGTGGAGCAGGTCAGCCTGGGAGGCTAGGCTATGCCATCTCTATCCTTGGAGCATTTTGAGTCCTGACTGCTCCAAGCCCTGAGCCAGCCTGATCTGACCTCAGAGATGGCCCTGCTTTGCATGGGATCGTTGCTTTCAAAAACAAAGGAGTGCTTTTTTATTTCATCTGAGCTGACTAAAACTGTGTCATAATATATTAAAATCCTTCATAAGAAGGATTCAGATGAATTTCTTTTCATGAAAACTTTGATTATGTCATGTCTGTCTCCGACTCCCCAAGGATTTTTGAGTTTATCTTCTTTTTTAGGCTGTTTAACTTCTTTTAAAAGCAGCTTTAAAAGTTTTCTTTTTAATGTTGCCTTTTATTCTATAGATTTGCTATTTAAATTAGGGCTGTGTAGGACTTAATGATGCTGCCATCAGAAATGTGTTGTACATTCTTCACCCATCTACAAATGGAGGAAAAAAACCCAACTTAGCGAGGACCGGCAAGTCAATCTTAAAATACTATCTGACTAAACAAATCTTACAAAGTGCCACCGATTAAACATCTCCTGCTATCCCTAAACTGGAGGGAAAAGCAAAATACCATATTGAAATACACCAAAAATTGACAGAAGTTAAGAAGTGGTAAAAAAAAACTTTCTGTACATTTGGTACCTCATATACAGGTGAAGTTTTTGTAAAAACAGTCTAAGACTAACGCTCACCGTCTAAAGAGAATCACAAAGCATTCCACTGATCTTACCGGTAAGACAGAAAGCCAGGAAAACTTAAAATGTCAGAGAGATTGCCTCAGCCCTGATGCCCAATTGCAGCATGCAAAGGAAGAAGGATGTATGAAAAGTCCCATACTATGTGTGGTAGTGTTGTACAACAGATCTGTGTATGAATCTTTCTTTACTATTTACAGAATTACAGACTTGTCAGGGATGGAAGGGATATCAAGGATCATCTAGTTCCAATGCTTCTGCTGTGGGCAGAGACACCTCACAGTAGATCAGGTTGCTCAGAGCCCCATCCAGTCTGGCCTTAAAAACTTCCAGGGATGAGTCTTCCACCATGTCCCTGGGCAACCTTATCCAGTGTCTCTCCATCCTTAAGTTGAAGAACTTCCTAACATAGAATCTAAATCTCCTCTCCTCTAGCTTGGATCCATTCTCCCTCATACTATTATTACCCAACATCCGAAAGAGTCCCTCACCAGCTTTCTTGTAGACTCCCTTGAGATATTGGAAGGCCACAATCAGGTCTCCTCGGAGTCTTCTCCTCTCCAGACTGAACAACCCCAACTCTCTCAGCCTGTCCTCATAGGAGAGGTGCTCCAGCCCTGCAGTCTGGATATAGAGCATACAGACAAAAAGTTTAAAGAAATGTGGTTGTTTGGCAGTTACCTGCCCTCCCACACACTTTGAAATAACCCAGGCTAGGACTCAGTTGACTGGAAGTTAATAAATGAAGTTTTCTATTTACAGCTTTGCACAGTATTCAAGCAGATATTTACACTGTGTAACAGATATTTACAGAAATATACAGAAAAAAATGTAATACAGAAACACCACTCCTCTCCCAGAGATCAAAGTCCCTAAGAGGGGTGTTTGATCACCCTACCACCTTCCCCCCTCCCAAATCTTATCTCACCTTCTGTCTTATGCAGCAGACAGGTGAAGGTAGATCAGCCAGGGGGATTAGCAGCAGGAAAGAAGTTAGTGAAATTATTAAGATCCAGCTACAAAAGACAGGGAGAAAGAGAGAGCCATACAACAGCAGCAGCCACAGCCCAAAGCAGTCTGACTTGTTAAAAACATCAAAAACAGCATTGGAAGCTATCTAAGTAATATTAAAACAAATATAGGAAAAGATATAATCGTAGAAATTCCAGAACATTCTTTCAATCTTCCTCCATTCCAAATCCCCTATTAAAATACCAATTTTGGCCACAAGCCATCTAGTAAAAATTGCATTGTTACAGAAGTAATGATAGAATATAACAGCCAAGCCAGCTTCGTTTTTAACTTCCAAGATTAATTAGCAATCACACAAATGTAATTTAAACTCTACCCCGTATTGGGTAAGCCAGTTTAAAAACTAATGTGGTGGTTCAGCAGTTACCTGCTCCCCCCTCCCACCCCTTGCCCTTCCCCCCCACTTTGAAATAGCCCAGGCTAGCACTCAGTCAGCTGGGAGTTAATAAATGAAGCTTTATTTACAGCTTTGCACAATATACAAGCAGATATTTACAATATAACCAATATTTACAGATATAACCAATAAAAACGTAATACTAAAACACCACACCCCTCTCAGAGATCAGAAATCCCTAAGAAAGGTGACCAACCACCCTACCACCTTCCCCCCTCCCCAGTCTTATCTCACTGTCTCTCTTATGCAGCAGATAAGCAAAGGTAGATTGGCCAGGGGGATTAGCAGCAGGAAAAAAGTTAGTGAAATTACTCAGATCCAGCTACAAAGAGCAGAGAGAGAGAGAGCGAGCGCCATGCAAACAGAAGCAGACATGCCCCAAAGTGGTCTGTCTTAGCTATATTGGGTTACAACTCATAAACATTTTTTTTTCTTCTCCAGTAAAACTATGAGTGAAATAGCATCATCAGTGCTTTCCTTTCTCAGCCTATAGTCTAATTTCTCATTCAGATCCTCCAATTAGTTCAAACCAGCACAGGAAGAAAAGAAAGAAAGAACAGTATCTAAAGTTGGCACTTGAAGTGGTTTCCATGTGATGGAGATTTCTCAGCCTTGATTCTTTGTATTGGTTTTTATGGAAAAGTTCTTTATTAAGTATTTAGCAATGTGAATGCAGATAAGTAGCTTAGAAATAAACTTCTACTCTGATGGTTGCTTAGACACTTCTGCAGAATTCCTTTGAAAGCAAATTATGTCTCCATCTCCTGGAATGCATTGATGATAACTTCCTCCTCGAAGTGGTAGAGAAACCCACAAGAAAAGGTGCTGTGCTGGACCTAGTCCTCACCAACAAGGAGGGGCTGGTGAGTGAAGTGAAGCTGAAGGGTAGCCTTGGATGCAGCAACCACGAAATGGCAGAGTTTAACATCCTCAAGGCATCAAGGAGGGTGCACAGTAAACACACTGCTCTGGACTTCAGAAGAACAGACTTCAGTCTCTTCAGGAATCTGCTCAATGGGGTGCCATGGGAAAAAAACTCTGGAAGGAAAGGGAACCCAGGAAAGATGGTGAGTGCTCAAGGATCGCCTCCTCCAGGCCCAGGAGAAATGCATCTGAAAAAAGAGGAAGGCAGGTAAGAACACAAGGAGGCCTGCATGGATGAGTGGAGAGCTTCTGGACACACTTAGATGCAAGAAGAAAGCCTACAGAGAGTGGAAGCAAGGACAGGTAACCTGGGATGAATACAAAAACATTGTTCGTGCAACCAGAGATCAGGTCCTGAGGGAGCTGGCAGATGAAGTTGCTAAACCACTGTCCATTGTATTTGAAAGGCCATGGAAGACTGGTGAAGTTGCTGCAGACTGCAAAAGGGCAAATATAACACTCATCTTCAAGAAGGAAAAAAAAAGGACAACCCTGGGAACCACAGACCGGTCAGGCTCACCTCTGTGCCTGGCAAGATCATGGAGCAGATCCTCCTGAAGGCTCTGCTGCAGCAGATGGAAAACAAAGCAGAGGTGTCTGATGCCAACCAGCATGGCTTCACCAAGGGCAAATCATGCCTAACAAATTTGGTGGCTTTCTATGATGATGTCACAACAGTGGTGGGCAAGGGAAGGGCAACTGATGTCATCTACCTGGACCTGAGTAAGGTGTTTGACTCTGTCCCACATGACATCCTGGTCACCACACTGGAGAAACATGGACTTGATGGGTGGAGCACTCGTTGGATAAGCAATTGGCTGGATGGTGTGGCGGGGCAGGGCACTGCACCACTGGAGGTTTGAATCAGGTGTGAACTTTGGCAGGGCATACCCAGTCCACTGCCCCACCAGAGGTGTGAATGGGGCAGGAAACGGTCTTCCTCCCTCCCCACCTCTGTCACCAGAGGCTTGGTGCAGTGGGTGTGAGATGCCTTCTCCCACCCTCCGTGGGCTTGAATGGGGAGGCTCCGTGGGCTTGAGCAGGGAGGCAACAAATCACCTCAGTATATATACGGCAGCTGTAGAGATTGGAGCAGGACTTGCTCGGACCTTCACCGAGACCTTCACTGGGACTTGCACGGACCTGCACCGGGACCTGAACACGGACCTGGAGACACGAACCTCGCACGGACTTTGAGCCGGACCGTGAGGAGCATCCTGGCTTCTTGCTGCAGGACCTGCCTCTAACGGTAAACTGCAGCCATTTGTGGGAATACTGCAGAGCACCCCAGCTTTCCCCTGACTTACTTCACGATCGTGGCTTCATGAAAGCTGTGCCTACAGTCATCTTGGACTCCGGCAGACACTGGACTCCGGACACTGCTGTGAAAGAGACAGTCTCCCATCTGTAAGTAGGGGAAATCTGTTTCATGCCCAAACCTTTCCATTTTTCCTGATTTTTCTGAATTAGAAGAAAAGGCATCCTGAAGACTTTTCCCAAACAAATTAGAACCCAAACTTAAATCTACACACAGATTGTGGGTGGGGCTTTTAGAAATTATAAAAGCTACATAACTTATAATTTCAGCCTCTTCAATCGCCCACAATCAATACAGATGGTTGCACAGAGAGAGTGGTGATCAACGGCACAATGTCCACCTGGAGAACAGTGACAAGTGGCATCCCTCAGGGATCAGCGCTGAGACCAGTGCTGTTTAACATCTTTGTCAGCAACATGGACAGAGGAATCGAGTGCACCCTCAGCAAATTTGCGGATGACACCAAGCTGTGTGGCACAGTTGACTTGCTAGAGGGCAGGGATGCCATCCAGAGGGACCTGGACAGGCTGGAGAGGTGGGCCCAGGCCAACCTCATGAAATTCAACAAGGCCAAGTGTAAGGTCCTTCACCTGGGTCAGCACAATCCCAAGCACAAATTCAGGCTGGGTGGTGAGTGCCTGGAGAGCAGTACTGAGGAAAAGGACTTGGGGGTCTGGGTTGACAAAAGCCGACAGTGTGCACACACAGCCCAGACAGCTAACCATGTCCCGGGCTCCATTAAGAGAAGCGTGGCCAGCAGGGCAAGGGAGGTGATTCTCCCCCTTTACTCTGCTCTCATCAGACCCCACCTGGAGTACTCTGTACAGTTCTGGAGCTCCCACCACAAGAAGGATGTGGAACTGTTGGAACGAGTCCACAGGAGGGTCATGAGGATTATTATAGGGCTGGAGCACCTCTGCTATGAGGACAGGCTGAGAGAGTTGGGACTTTTCAGCCTGGAGAAGAGAAGGCAAGGAGACTTTATAGTAGCCTTCCAGTATCTGAAAGGGGCCTACAGGAGGGCTGGGGAGGGACTAGTAACAAGGTCTTGTAATGACAGGACAAAGGGTTTAAGCTGGCAGAGGGAAGATTTAAACAGGATGTTAGGAGGAAGTTCTTTACAATGAGGGTAGTGAGACACTGGAACAAGTTGCCGAGGGCGGTTGTGGCTGTTCCGTCCCTGGAGGTGTTGAAGGCCAGGCTTGATGAGGCCTTGAGCAACCTCTTCTAGTGGGAGGTGTCCCTGCCTATGGCACAGGGGGGTTGGAACTGGATGATCTTTGAGGTCCTTTCCAACCTAAACCATTCTATGGTTTTATGATCTTTTTTCTTTTCCCCTTTACCTTCTAACACAGAAAGTAGTAGTATCTTTCCGTAGAAATGGAGGCATTTAGTAACCCTTCTCCAACCAAATAAAGCTAATGAAGCTGGTGTTAAAAATATTTTAAAGGAAAGGACAATCAACAGATTTCCACAAAGAACCAAATGTTTGGGGTAGGGACAGCAGCGAAATATACTGAATTTGTGTATTTCTTTTTCTGTTGTTCCCTTGTGCTGTCCTTAATGCATTTAGCATTAACATTCTATTAAAATTAATAAGAGAATACATTTAAGTATTTATAGCTTTACTTAATATCTTTATTAATAGTTTATAATAAGATCTGCCGTAGTAGAAGTTTTAGTTTCCATTACAATTCTTTGGTTTTATAGATTCTAAAATTTGCAAAATACTTTTTCTAAGGAGGGAGATTTTCCCTGTTTTGAGTTTGAGATGTATTTTTTCCTCATTAACTCAGAGTATGATCCTTTAAGCTGTTTTGGAATTATAGGCAAGCGGGGAAAATAATTTTTTTTTTCCTTTGTATAATAATAATTTTTTTAAAAATGTTCATCTGCACTTTAAACAATAGTACAGGGAAAACAAGTTAAGGTTGAAATATGTGGTAAGATCTATTGCATTTGCTTGCTCTGAGGCAAAAATTAAAAATGAAATTACAGATGACAGAAAAATAACATCTAACTGTTCCTAGCAACATCTGCTTAGTTTATTAGCAGGAACAAATAAAAATGCTCCCCCTTAATGATATTGTTGCACATTGCCATTGCCTGAGGCCATCCAGATAGAAACTAAGCTTCTGGCTGCCCTCTAGACCTCTGCACATCTTTAACGTGGCTTTCACTCACTGGGCAGCCATGCAGCCCCAACTTAGGGGGTGGTAGAGATGTGCTCCTCCTGTTCCTGGTGTGATGGACAATGCTGGTGTTTCTCCTATCCTTTACTTCTAGGGCCTTGTATAGGGCCAACCTGCAAGGCTAAAACAATATAGTTTTTAGCCCAAGGCAGGCTCATGTTCTTTTGTATCATCTTGTACATAGAGCTTTGCCAAATTAAAGTGTTGGGTTTGTCAGGTAAGTTACAGGTGTTGTCTTGAGACAGGGTGACTTTCACATTTAGTCATACACTAGCTGCACCTGCATCAAACCATCCTAAAATACACTAAATTTGTATGTACATGAAATTGAAATGCAAGTTTCACTAAATACTTGGGGCTTGTGGGAAACAGCTCTACAAGCTTACAGGTATGTGGGCAAACAGGTCCTTCTCTGTGTTGCTGCCCCTTGCCTGCAGAACATTTCCTGTGCTCTGCACCTCCATGACTGTTCAGAGGTCTCAAACAGCTCCCAAGTCTTGCATAACCACATGCCTGCCAAGCCTATCCATAACATGTTGTATGGTGGAGATACTTACTATATCTGTAGCTGACACATGCAACCAGTTGCATCCAGTAAGGTGATAGTGATTGTTTTTTTAAAAAATTATTTACCCTCAGGGTGGTATAGGAAATGGTTTACATAAGGAACATGGTAAATGCCACACATGGATGTTTTATCCTTATCTTCTTGATCTTCAACAGTAAGGTGCACAAGCAAGACATAACTATATTATGCAGCCTAGTAAAGTGCTCAGATCAATTGGGAAAACTCAGGATTTTGTGCTCTCCCCCCCCCACTACCAGAGTTGCACCATTTTAAACAGCAAAGTTGCAGGATAAAAGTAAAAAAATAATAAAAAGGCCTTATTCAAATACTTTATCTTTGGAGCAAGGCCTTTAGGCTCTCTTGCTCTTCCAGGCCCATCAGTCTTGTGTTCCTTGCTATGGCATTGCCTCATTTAAATTGGTATCATGGCCACTAACCCCCACTGCAATGGGTGGCTCAGGGACTTCCAGAAGCTTGTGGAAGCTTCTTTTCTGTCCCAGACACATAGTGTCACTTCAGAGGCAAATCTTTTATCTGCTAGACGAACCATGGCCTGTTTCATCACAGTCAAGTGTCTATGTCCATTCTGGCAGGCCAGCTCAGCATTTGGACACCTCATGGTGAAGTTCTAGTGAGTCTTTAGTGTTAGGTGTCAGAAATTATGGAGAGCTTTATTCTAAATATTTTGGGAGATGTAATGTTAAAGTTTGAGCTGTGTTATTTTAATCACATGGAATAAAATGAAACAAGTATAACTAGTTGTAGTAGGATATCATCATATTCCATCCATCTCAATGAATCATATTCATAGCACAGTTGTGTCACCTTTTTATGGTTGCAGTCTTCCTCAACTGTTTTGTGTAGAACTGTTTCTAAGATTTAAAGCATATTTCTTGTTGTGTTATGTGCATTAAACACACTCAAAGAAACATGTAACTACACAATCAGAAGATCACGTATTTTGGCCAAATTGGTTTGTCCCCTAATTTGTCCTAACAGTCATTTATGCTCATGTAAGGAAGAAAATCCTCATTCTCTTTAGTGGCCACATTCCCATCTGGGTTCAGTTGTTTCAAGAGTGAGATGAGGTATCTTGATTTTCAGACTAAATCAAATCATCTGTTCTGATTTCTCAAACCCCTATAATTCTTTCCCTTTTCAAATTTTAAAACTATTAATTTCATTTAATTTGCAAGCTATAGAACTACCGTCAACCTTATCTTTGGCTTCCTGGAGCTTTTCATATAATATTCTTTTTTCTTTTTTTTTAAGAGGAAAAAAATTTTAAGTTACATCTTCTTGGGAGGTGTCCCTGCCTATGGCGGGGGGTTGGAACTGGATGATCTTTGAGGTCTCTTCCAACCTAGACCATTCTATGATTCTATGATTCTATGATTCTTAAAACTAAGCTATAAAAAGGTATGACATAATAGCAGTAATGAAGAAGAGCAGTTTTGTTTGCTTTTTCTTCCCTTGGCAAAGTGCCAAAAAGAAAGATCAATACAGGAAAATCCATTTCACCTTTCACCAAAGGGAGTTGGAAAAGATCCATCTGACCTTTTAGAACTGGAATGCTGGAGGCTGATGTAATTAAATAAACCAGCTGAGAACCAAAAAAATAACCTGATTTTAAGTATGAAAGAGCTGATGCACGGTTCTGCATCTTTTGATAGAGGAAGTAGAGTTTGCTGGGAATTTAATGACGTAAGGCTTGTCTCTTGTTGAGAATTAGTTATTTTGTGCTGGAAATTGTTGATTAATTGAAAAATGTTTGAATAGCACTCAGAAATTACTTTTGTTTAAAATAAATACATATGGTTTTGGTTACAAATGGCTTTTCAGTTTGAAATTAAATATATAATTCAAAGAAAAGTAGTAGTCATGAAGAAATAGTTTTCTACAATGACAACCCAAAAATCTCTTAAGTTTTTATCAAATATTTTTTTATTAAGTTGGGATTTTAAAAATATTTTCATATTTTACAGGATGAAGTATTATTTTGTTAAGTTTTTTTCAGTGCAAGAGAACCATTTTGATAATTCACCACAGATTTCTAAAAGTACAGGACTTTGTACCTGAACAAAGTTCTTATTTTGTTTAAATGAAAACCCTGGTTTTATCAGATTTGCTGACATAGCACTTGATTCATTCAAGTGACTTCTTCAAGACAGAATTGCAGATTCATTGTTTACTGCCATATATTTACAGTTGTGATTCCTTCTACCTCTTCTTTTCTTTGACTGGCACCAGATTTTGAACAGATATGATTGCATTCAGTACTTAATTGGGTGAGGTACTCTAACATGTTAGGACTCAAGCCATTTGAGTCTTTGAGTCTTACTGTGAGCACATCTTGATTTGCTTTCTTAAGTGCATGTTCTCTAGAAGGGACAACTATTTATGCTTTTAAAATTATATTTTTTAAAGTAAGGTCTGAAGTGTATATTTTTTGAAGTAATGTCTGAAGCCTCACAAGGAGGACTCTGGAAGTCCTGCATGCACAGGGTGCATTTTGAACAGGGCTTGCCAGTATTCTGGTGACTGGCATAGGTGGAGTTTGGAAAGAACCATCCTGCCTGCTCTGTACTTTGTAATCAGCAGGAATGCAATGGTCTCATTTCCTGGTCATGATGCTTGTAATGAAAAGATGTTTTACTCTTTAGCTTCATAAAATGGCTGGAGAAACTGCGAGGGGAGAGTGGCCCACGTGTGCTCTTTTCCTCTCCATAAGTTCGGTTTTGGCATTTTGGGAAAGTAGCATACTGGTATTCCTTCTCAAGAAGAGGCAGCTGGGTTAAAAGCCAATACTGAGGAATGCAGCAGTGTGAGCCAAGCAGAGCTCCTTAGCCTTTGGGAAAGATCTGCTGGCTGCTGACTCCATTCTGCCTCTACACAGGCTAGACATGACGAAGCATCGGGCTCATTGAAAGTTTCTGATGAAAGTGTATCTTATACAGAAAATGCTGAGATTACCTAAGTGACTTGTTTTGTGAGAAGTGGCTTCTGGCTTTAGGATTTTTATTTGTTGTTGTTAAACTACAGAGTTATATGCAAAACAGTGACATATTGATTTGTTTATGCTGTCACAGTGCCTTCCTGAAAACTATTTTAGTTCTCATGGTCATGTTCTCTTCTCTGAGATGGGAGTCTGTAGCAGATCCTGAGAGACACACCATGATATGTGGAGCCATCTTGGACAAGCAAATGGGAGCACAAGTACAGGAACTCCACAATTTCCAAGAGCTGGGGCATCAATTTGTCATCATGAAATAATTTAACTTTCTGTAATTATTTCTTTCCTACCCTTTTTAATATTTTCTTTTTCTTCCCCAAAGCAAATATCCAATTTCTTGTTGCCCTTTCATCATTTTAATGGCAATATTGTTGTTACTGAAATTTCAGTAGGGAAAAAAAAAACATTTTGGCTTACTCTTACTGAAAAATAGGTAAATAGTGCAAGCCTTCCAGGAAATGAAGAAAAGTTTGTGGATTTGGGTTGAGGTTTTTCGAGTGGAAGGTGTTTATTTAACAATAAGGGCCCCCAAAAAGTCCTCCAAGAAGTGATGACTACTCAGCAATCAATTAAAGCAGACTGGAACTTGCAGATAAGTAAGGTAAGGTTAGGGACATATCAGCTGTCTGGTGAAATGGGAAGTGCCCTGCTTCCTAATTTAGGAAGTTTTGGTTTAAGGTTTAAGTTCCAGTTTAGGTGTTTCCCCTGAATGTCTGGCTTGTTTCTGTCTTCCTAAGGGAAAGATTAACTGGTAACTTCCAGTCCCTGTGTGGCAGGGCTGCTTCAAGTAGCAAATATAAATTCCAGGGTCAACCTGGAGGGCAGGACATGGCCCAGCATCACACTGAGAGCATCACTGAGAAGAGAGGCAGAGCAGTTGTGTCTTTAGATGCTATTTCAAATTTTTGAAAGTTATTTGCCTTTGATTCTTCAGCCCTATCTCCCTTAATGATGGCAACAGTGCTAAAACACATGGAATAAAGGAAGCACAATCCTTGAGTAAGGGGATGTGATGTAAATTAACTTAGTTGATAAATAAACTTATTCTTAGTTGATCTGGCTACCACTGTGCTGGACTACAGCTATATGCAAGGCTGCCTTCACCAAAGTCACTTGCATGACCGATTATGAAGATTTCTTGTGCTCCAGGAGGGTTTAATTTGGTCCAGTGAAACTGTCCTGATGCCCAGAGTACAGGGGAGTGTGCTGCAGCATTAGCTTTGCTGGATCCAGCTCAACTCCAGCTGAATGACGTGGTTCAGCAAAAGCCAAGCAGTTCTAGAAGCACAGTGGTAGCATGGCTGAGCTAATAACCCATCTTTTCACCTCTGTATGGGAAACATTTCTGCAAACCTGTCCCAGCAGAACTGAGAGTTGAGTGTTTATTTAAAATAAGTGTTAATTTTATGTGATCTTCACAATGCTTTCACCACTAGAGTTTGGATGTTTGGGATCCATTATGCTTTGGGAAATCATGGTGGGCTAAGATGACATATTTGGATGTTATCAAATATCTGCAGAATAAGAACACAAATTTTTAAGATGAGGTCAAAGTAAAGGGAACTTTCCATTACATGTAATTTGGTGCAGGAAAATGTAAAGAAAATTCAGCCACATTTGAACCTTTTTTGTAAATCCTCTTGACATTGTAAAGAATTAAGATGTTGCTGCTGGTTTAAATGTGAGATGTCTACAAAAGCACATTTGTGTTGTCAATAGTCTAAATGTATTTCTTGTAAAAAGCTATCAATATAAGTAATACTTGTCCCCAGTAGCAAAAGGAGACCATCGATTAGCAGAAATTAATCTATCACAACGACTAAAGGTTTCTGTGATTTTCTACAAAGTTTTCATTTCAATACTTAAATAAACCATATTGAGGGGGAGGGTAGTTTTTTTGTTCAGAATTGGAGATATACAGACTATAAGTATGTTCCTCTCCTCACGACCATGTTTATTGTAGCCTCTTTTGTTTGGGTTATTTATCTGGAGAGAAGAAGGAAATCAAAAGCAGCATTAATGAAGCTGAGTATGGTCTTTCACCGCTCAAATTTCTACTGAATAGATTTCTCTTAGTTTAAGCCAAGATCAGTGTTGATTTGGATGGGTAAAAGCTTTGCAGTTTGTGTATCTGATTGCACTGACATCTGTGGGAGGGATGAAACCTTAAATGTATGAGTGGGGCTCATCTGGTTATTTATGGCACAGTAACAATGTGTATAAAGATATGGTCCAACATATACGTCAAAGTAATTCTTGTTGACTGACTTCAGGGAAAATGCATTGCAAATCCAACTCCTTGGTGTGTTTGGGGTTCTGCTACAAAGGTAGCTTCTGTGGACTATTTTCTGTGGCTGTAATGCTGCTTATTTTTCAGTCAAGTAAAATTTTTTTTCTCCAGTTTTCTCATTTATCTGGTTTTAATTATTTTTTTACAAGTAGTCTTTAGAAAAAAAACAAACAAAAAACAACACTTGTCCTTTCCCTTCCCTTTACCAAAGCACCCCTCTGTATGTGAGAAATGCCACACAAATGTTTTAAATTATCAGGATGCATCCAGAATCTTTGATCTTTCTTTTCTTAATGAAGTTCATTTTACCACAAAGTACATCACTCCTGAAACTAAATTTTTGCAAAAGGTCTCGTCTCTATCAACTTTCCTACCACCAAATTCTGAAAGTCCTATTTTTAAAATGTTTTTAGAAGTGTTATGTTAGGTGTTGGCTATTAGGTTTCTTGATTTGTTGTTATCATGGCCATAGCAGCAATACAGATACATTTTAAGTGCTCAGGGATGAAAATGGCCTTCACTGTTGCCATGAATACCTGTCTTGTTTTTTCATTGAATGATGGTAATTATACAAAAAGGGACACAGGGATTCATTAACTATTCAGAACCAAGTCTGTTTATCTGGAAAAAGTATGTATAAAGTTATATTGAAAGTGGTGCTTTCATTGCCTGCAGTCACCAATATCGCTAATTAAAGATCTTACACCTACCAGTGCTACCATTCCCCTTTTTCTGATGAGGAGAAAAGAGACTGAATGGCTTCCCAGGGTAATATGTGGCATGTGTGGCAGGGCTGGATGCTGGATACAGCTGATGTTGTCCTTGGCAGAAAGTGATCATCCTTTCCAAAATAGATGAAATTTTCCTCACCAAGACTATTTCTTCTTATTCCCTGTGAAGTACAAACTAATAATAAAGACTAAAATACTGGAGGAAGATGTTTCCCAAATTAGCACACTATGGTTTCTTATGGAAACCCAGCATCCAAGCCATTGATGAAATACATCAGCCCAGGAGAATAAAAGGCTTACCAGGGTTTGAAAGACCTCCATTTACATAAATATGCAGAGACATCTGTTACAGTCATGGTTTAAATCATCAGCAGGGGAAACTTGTAGTCAATCAGCATTGCCTGCAGTAGCAGGTGCTGCTTCAGGCAACAGGAATTACTGAAGAGGTTTTCTATGAACAAAGACCTTTTCCACTTGCCAAGAAGAGACATACGGGAAATTGAAACAAATGGCACACGCCTACAGTCTTTCATTTGTAATACACGATGAGAGCATCGTGTGTGCTTCTGTGTCCAGACCTTTACGCGATTAGTTATAGGTATGGTATGTCTGACAAAGATTCAAAGTTTATGTGTGAGAAGTACTTAGGATTTTAAAACCAAACTACTTAGGCTCAATTCACACAGAGAAATGAATCATCTTGATTTAATGAAAAATATTCAAAGCAAATTTATCATCAACAAACAGTGATTTTATGACCAGGGTATATGCCCAAAATAGTAAGGCAAACTGCCATCCTACAGGTTATGGTTATTTAAGTGAGTAATTGAAGTTTAGTTCTTGTTCAGCATTAATCAGCAGAGACATTATAACTTTATATAATACCGTGATATTTGCATTCTTTGTTCTCTTTGGCCCCACCCACACTATAATAATATTTATAATCTCATCTTTAATACAGATTTGTTTCTGTTTTATGAGAACTTTAAGTTCATTGCATAACATGGTTTGTTAAGGGAAGAATCTGTCTTTTCAGTGGAAGTATTGTTCAGAAAATCATTACATATTTCAGATTGCAAGTTTTGTTTGGTGTATTATACATGACTTTGATTGACAGCAGTTCTGAAAACAAAATGCTCTCACAGTAGAAAGGAGTATCTGAGGAGCCTGTAGTAAACCCAAAGAAGTAAGAGTTGACATTTGCAAAAACTTCCAAGACTTAAAATGCTTCCCTTCTTGATTCTTTACTCCTGATTACTTGTATTTAATGGGTGCCCCTCATCAAGATGTAACTGCTCTAGTAACTATGTTAGGTATGTTATATAACTTAACAATTTCCACCTCTGCTTTGATAACAAATTTAATAATAAATCAAGATAAAACACAACCTGTTCTTTTCTTTCTCTTTGAACAGAGCGTGGATCACACTTCTCGTAAACCTCATCATATTGAGGTTGGTCTAAGATGAGCATAACCAGTGACGAAGTTAATTTCTTGGTGTATCGCTATCTTCAGGAATCGGGTAAATTTCCTGTCTTTACTCACAACTTCAGGTCATAGATGAAATGATAAAAATGGCTTTTTGTGTGGTGTTAGTTTAGGAATATTTCTAAATGTTTCAGACTGATAAGCAGACTAGATAGCTCCTGCAAAAAGCCACATTTCTTGGAAATCATGGTCTCAAACATAACAAAAGTGCAAACATACCCAGGTACACAGTAAACACTGCAGTTAATTAAATTTGTGTTTGCAGGAATTAAATTTGTGTTAAATCTTTTCGTAGGGTTATATCGTCTCAGCCAAAGTAATTTTTATCAACACAGGCACAAAGCACATGGAATTTGTATCTTTATGATTAACTACTTGAAATAGTTCTGTCAGATACTTAAGTAAAGAGGGATTGTCCAGACTGGTTTTACATTGTCTGTAAAGGGAAATATGGGTGTAAGAATTTAATTAGGGTGATTACATGTGTAAACAGAGCTGTGCGAGTGCCAGTGTGGCTCTGTGTTTGTCAGTTTAACCCCATCTGCTTTTTTATTGGAAAACAAAGTCTATAGAGGGCTTTTCCTTTTAGGATGAAAGCTTCCTCTTTCGCTAAAAAAAAAAAAAAAAAAAGCCTGAAACAGAAATTTCGGTTTAGGCTCTCTTTTGTTTTTTTAACCTTACTTCCACACTTTGACTGCAAGAAGTAGAGGTTCTCTTTACTAATAGAAAAAGTTTTGTTCATGCAGAGATGGTAGGGGAGGTGAGAAACACTGACAAAGCTTTTATAGCCAGGATTCCAGTTTACTTGGTACTGAGCCTATGTTCTGGGTTGTCCAAAGCAGAATTGACTATAAAAATATTTGGTGTTTCATATGCTGAAACAAACAAAATTTTGTGAAAATACATGTCCTCCTGCCAGAACACTTGAACTTATTCTAAAGCTGGCTTCTCCAGACCTGAGATGTCTCAGACAGGGCACCAAAATCCCAGCAGGTAAAATACAGTGTTTTGGCCTGCTTCTGTTGGTTGTCATAACTGGCATTTATTAGATAGATTCTTCTGATTTCTTCATTCTACGTGCAGGACTATTTCATTCCAAGGAATCTAAATCTTGATGCAGGGACTCTCCTGAAATCGAGAAGTTCCATAATAGTTTTTCAGAATTTAGTGTTTTAAAACTGTTCTTTGAGAGTCCAGCTCTGTCTGTTTTCTCACATTGTATTCCTCTCTCTGATAACAAAGCTGATTAGAAATAGTCTAGTTCTGGCAGGCAGTGAAATGGAACAAAGACAGGAAGTAAAGAAAAACTAAAATTTCATTCTGACAAAGCTTTTTTTTTTTTTTTTTTTTACTATTGAGTACCACGCCAGAAAAGGCTTCTGGACATGAAAGCAGTGCACAAGTACATATAACCAAAGCCTAAATAATCCTGAATTTGTTTTACATTGTCATACTGGTATTGTAAGAAATTCTACGTAACTTTGTATTGGTACAGTAACCTTCTCTGATGTGAAAATAAGAGACAGCGTTTTTTGTTCCTCGTGATAGATAAGTAGGTGGATTAGTGTTGTGCAGTGGTTCAGAAGAATCTTCAGAAATTCAGTCAAGAGTGGTTGTATCAGCCAAATGTCAGGAAAATATTCTTCCAGGCAGCCTGTCTCCCATAAGCAGCAGTCACTTTTGCCATTTTAGAGAGGGTTTTGCATACAAGTGTCCATACTAATTGCAAGTTACCTGCTTACATAAAGCACTCTATTTGTCTTACTTAATTCACACATACTAAAAGTATTCATGGAATGCTGTATTTCCAGTGTTCTGTTGTATTTTACCAATATAAAAAGAGCAGAAGTTGCAATTAAATATTTGAAGAAATATTCAAATATGCTTCCAACTGAGCATATAAAAATCTAGATGCTAAGTATTGGTTTAGTACTTGATACTTTGCTAGTAATTCCATTTGACAAGAGCTATAACCAGTGATGAATCCACTAATCTATTTATAAATCTGCTTACATTTGGTTTGAATCTTCTCTTGTACTATCATTTTTTTTCAAAGAATTTTTTGTATCTTTATTTTCAGATAGAGTAATAAAACAGAAATTGTTATGCAGCATCTTGCCTTCCCACTTGCTAGTATAAATGCCAGAGGATGTGAGAGCAGATGAAAGATGTGTAATCAATAACTGTGGAAATAATGCATGCCAAATTTAGAGGGCTAATGCTTAAATACAGTTTAAGTTCAACGGCTAGGGAGTTTGCCAAAATCAAAGTTACTCACTGTAATTATTTATTAACATTAGCTGGACCCAGAGCTTCTGAAAATGATGTCAAACACAACCAGAGAAGTTGCGTACAAGACTGTACAGAAGTTCATTTTCCTTTTTTTTAAATATTTCTTCCAGATACCTGTCTTTTATCATGTAAGATGTCCAGGATTTTCTGTAAAATGTAGGCAAATGGTAGGAAAAAGAGAGAAATCATAGAATCACAGAGTCAAGGTTGGAAGGGACCACAAGGATCATCTAGTTTTAACCCCTCTGCCATGGTCAGGGACACCTCACACTAGATCAGGCTGTCTAGAGCCTCATCCAGCCTGGCCTTAAACATCTCCAGGGATGAGGCTTCAACCACCTCCCTGGACAATGACTGAAGGAAATGCATATAATGGAATAACTGTATAAAAAGCAAATTGTACCTGTAATATTTCAAGTTACTTTGTGGCTGCAAGGTGCAGAGGCACTTGAGATTGTTTAAAACATTAGCAAAATTCTGAGGGGTCCTTTATACTTCCTTATGAAAATGCTGGCAGGTCGTCCTAGTCAAGTTCAACTCTTCCAAAACTGAAGTTGCAATTTAAATTAAATAATTATATTTCCTCCTCAATTCCCAATAAAAGATTAGAAAATATGCACAGGAGAGTATTAGCAGAGCTGAACTGTCTAAACCATTATTGTTACTTTTAAACAAATTTTGGCATATCAAAAGGAGTTTCAGTGAACCGGAAAAAGCAAACATTGTGCCAGAAATTTTAAAGGTTAAGCAACTCAGTCCAGATAACTGTAGGCCAAGCAAAATCATTGGAAGGTTGAAACTAGATATATCCAACAAAAAAATGAAGAGATGACATAATCCCTAATGCCAGACAGCGCATTTTTATGGATAGCTCTTGTTGGACAAACTTGATAGTGCTTTTTCCAAGTTCACAAATGAAGTTGACAGAGATAGCTGTGCAGATAGTAATACAGTTAGACTACTTTACAACATTTACTTAGTCTTATTGACACCGTGGTTTTAAAACCAAAATTAAATAACAGTATGTCAAATCAGTGTAATTCAGGGTTATCAAATGTATTAAAAATAGGTTAACAGAATATCTTGAAAAGCAATTAGAGATGGGGAATGTTAGCCTCAAAGGTTGTTCTTAGTGGGAGCTCAGAGGTTCTTGGCATAATGCTCAATAGCTTTATCAGTTACCTGGGAGGAAATACAAAGTGATTCTCAAGTATATTTGCAGATGGAATGAAATGGTAAGTTGTGGCACGTGGTGAGTTATACTGACTGAATGTGTGGTTTAAACAGAAAAAAATACAGACAGAGAGAATGCTTTAAGTTGCCTGCTGATGGAGATGATGCCTGGTCCAGAGGCAGTGCGGTAAAATCCCTCGAGTACAGGATAGGTGTTGGACAAGTTAAGGCTCTATGTAATTGCTTATCTGTATTAAAATATATAAGCAAGTAATTGCCTTTTCATGTAAGTGACTGTCTCAGGGCTTATCTATGCCTGGAAAAGCAAAGTAGTCAGGCATAATTCTCGTTTAGGGTCATTGGGATGATGGCAGAGGAATTCCACTACTAAAGCTGGATGAGGCCTTGAGCGACCTGTTCTAGTGTGTGGTGTCCCTGCCTGTGGTATGAAGAAATTGAGTGTCTAATTTCAGTTTAAGGTTTTTATTTCCTATCCAAAAGTCAAGTCCTGAAATACTCAATTTGCTTTTCTTTGAATATGAGCTTTTTGGTGGACAATTTAAGTGGCACAATTCTTAAAAGTGCTGAGTCCTTCCAAGCATAATCTTAGGAGTCTAATTTTTTAAAGTCAGGTTATACTGATTTTTAATTGTCTTGGTTCAAAAGCTACCCTTATGTGAAAATGTTGGCCTTGGTTGCTAAAATTAGGCCTAGGTTATCTCTGTACTATGAGTGCTGCCATCTGCCGTGAATGACAAAACCTATCATAGGTACAAATGCTACAGTAGATTGCCTTCCCTACCCAGCCCAATATGTTAATTCAGTTGTTAAAGCTTTTTCAGATTTGGTATTTTTGATGCATTAATTGATATAATTGTGTTCCATTTCTAGCATGTATATACATGTTGCAGTATGGAATCCTTATATGAACATCAGGCCCCCAGCTGTCAGCAGCTTATACTGGTCCCTAGTAGGGCATTTATTATAGTGGATGTCTGCCAATGACTAGCTAGAGTTAAGGTTGTGTAACAGTTTCCGTTTTTGCTCATACTTTTACTATACAGTTTGATTTTGTCCATGTTTTATGACATACACTTGATAAGCTGTTCCTCAGTGTACAGTCTGTTCAATATCCAAGATAATAAAAGCACTAGCTGGATGCTTGTGCTGGAAAGATGTCAATGGAATTTTTAACTGCCCACTTGGGACAATTTATCATTATGTTTTATAATTGTCATTTGTTTTCTTCCCAGCCATAAAAATTAAGGCAGCTATTAACATAGTTCTTTTCCTTCTGTAGATTCAGGATGATAGCTGTGTGTTAGTCTGTTTGGTTCATGGCTGACAGATTTTTCTTGGGTTTCTCAAAGATATTTTTTTTCTCTAAGGCTCAGGGGCACACAGAACACAAAATGTTTCTGTGAATCACAGCACAAAATGCTTTATAGAGTTAGGCAAACATTGGCCTTTCCTGTTAACCACATCCAGGATATCTTACTCTCATTCTGCCTTTGGGAATTCTGAGAAAATCCAAAACAGGGATATTCTGAAGCCTCTGGAATGTGTTGTCCAACTAGATACTAGTAGTTGAAATAGTGCTAAATTACAGTTTTCTGATGCCTCTTACATTTTTTTTTAGAAGAAAGCAACAGCATTTGAAGGAAGATACCTTGGATTTGACTCATTCTCTTTTCTAATAAAGAAAGTTTATGTAAAATTTTAATATTGCCGCTTGCTTGGGTAAGGTCTTAGGCAATAGTAAGTCAGTACTCTTTTCTTTTGCAATTGTCAGTACTCTTTTCTTTTGAAATTGAAATACTTTTTCTGCATGAGAGGTGTTTAGAGCATTTTGTACAGTTGTGTGTGGCACAGAGTTCCTGAGTCACAGATCAGAGACATGCATATTGAAAATAATTCAGATTAAGTACAATATACAATGTTGTCCTATATTGGTCAGTTAAATTTACTTCAAAGCTAATTGGTTCCTTTGTGTAGGAATGCTACTGCTAGGTAGAAGGGAAATGTACTTTGCATGGATTTCCTTAAATTCTAAAAATCTATGCCTTAAGAACAATTCATTAGAAGAATCAATGACTTGGTCTAATAAAGGCTCTCATCCAGGGTCACAGTGAATACAATAGTGTGCATTGATGGTAGAGCCAGTGGATGATGATTTTTATTTTGCTTTTTATGTTTACGTCAAATTTGGCTTGTTAGGACCATAGGAGAGTTTAGGCTAAATGGTATCTGAGGAGATGATAGAATCAGAGAACAGCTCAGGTTAGCACTGACCTTTGGAGATCATCTAGTCCTGCTTTCCTGCTCACAGCAGTCAGCTTCATCAGGGTAGCAGGCTGCTCAGGGCTGTGTCCATCTGAGTTTCTAAAGGTGGATAGTCTGTAGCTTCCCTAGGCAGCGAATGCTCAAGCAGCCTCATGGTAAGAGTGGTTCATTTTGTTTCAATGGAATTTCGTGTGTGTTTCAGTCTGTGCCCATTGCCTCTTGCTCTGTCACTGGGCACCACTGAGTATAGCCTGGCTCTGTCCTCTTTGCACCCTCCTCATGTATTTATACACATAGATACAGTCCCCTGTGAGCTTCCCATTCTCCAAGCTGAGCAGTCCCAACACTCTCAGCCTTTCATTTGTATACCAGGTGCTCCAGTCTGTTAATAATTTTTGTGGGTTTTTTGTTGCACTATATCCAGTAAGTCCATGCCCAAAACTGGGCACTACTCCAGATGTCTCACTACGGTGGAGAAGAGGACAAGAGTCTCCTCCACTGACCTTTTCAAAACACAGCTTAGAATGCTGTTGGTTTTCATTGGTGCAAAGACACACTGCTGGTTCACATTGAAATAGTCCAGTCTCCTGCTCAATGCTGGAGAGCTTTAAAGACCTTTTTAAAAACTTACATAAAGGTGATGTTAAATGTGATAGTTACTGGAATGCTCTTGAAGTTCTACTAGTAGAATGGATACTTTTGTTCGCCAAAGGAAAAATACATTGCTGAAATGACATCCTGCCAGCCAAAGATAAAATACTCTGTAGTGTAATTTCACCAACAATCTTTGGCTGCATTATTTGTGTCTACATATGTGTAATCACTGTCACTTGGTTCTCATGTATTCTGCCTGCAGTATAGTTCATGGGCAAAACTCATCTGCCCTGATGCCAAGACAATTGTTTGTTTGCTTAGTTTCTCTTCACTCAGGTACTTTTGTGCTGAGTGCTAAACAGGTATTACTGAGTAAATAACACCTTTTTTTAAGGAAATATTTTTAACCTGGGTGTCTAAACCTAACCTTAATGTTCTTGTGCCTTCATTTTCCTGTTTAAAAGGGAAGTACTGTTCTGGGACAATATTTAACATTATTTTTTTGTTATTTCAAAGTACTGTGTATGATTTGTAGATGAGTTCATATCTCTAAATATATGAGATGCTTATTATTCAGGAGCAGTGTTAAGACTGAAATTAAGGATTCTTTCACCTTTTCAGCTGTACTATGGTGAGGCTTTGGAGTGATACAAGCTCCCATTTTTAATTTTCATGGTTTAGCACTTATCTGATTTGTGGACACGCAGCCCTGTTTATATGATCTGTTATGACCAGCCTACTGAATTAAAATAAAATTGCTTAAGCTTATGATCCAAACCTCTGATATACTGGAAACTGGATATAGAATCATCTTTCGTGACCTTTCAGGAACTATTTGAGATAAAGCCCTGATGTTGTTCTAGAAACAGGATATGTGTTAGTGATTCCTGGTTAAGAACACTTGGGAAATCTTAACAAAATCTTTTGGTTTAAATAAAAGCATTTTCTAGTAGTCACTCCAGGATGAACATTCCAGTCTAATGAAAATCCATCTGTACTTAGATAGATTGCATATGATGCAAAATAATATATATTATTCACACACACTCCAGCATAATATGTATGTAGTAAAAATAGTTCATTCTCAAAAGGATATGTAAGGGATTTTAATAAACTACTGCTCTTTTTTTTCTTTCATCTCTCCCCTACTTTCTGTGTTTTTCTTGAAGTAGGGAGTAAGAAATCACCCCTCCTCACACCTAACCAGTTGAGCTGTATTAGGACTTCTTTTGTAGTCACCATCAGCAGAAACCATCCTAATGCTGAAGTTTCTGAATGCCCACTGACTGTCAGCTGTTCTACTTGCCACCATTTAGAGGTGTATATTAAAACTCATAGAAAAGCACAGGTTACAGAAACAAATTGTCAAGTATACATGACTGCAAAAATCTCTGTTATAAATTATATATGTCTCTTTAGATGTTTGGTTCCACAGACAAGGCTAAAAGATAAGAACCTGCCATTGATTTAGAAGAAGATTATGCTTTTCTCTTGCTGTGGCCTTTGTATGTTATTTCAACCTTGCACATAGGTGTATTAAACTCTTTGATCTGTGCTGACATTTATTCACAATTGTGAATAATAGTTGTCTAATTTACATAGAATGAGTGAAAAGGGGGATTATTTCAAGCCTCGTTTTAAAGAGAGCTTAAGTTTCCATTGCTCACGTTCTTCTCTTTCTGTGTCATATTTCTCTTTACGTTAATGTGCATCCCTCAGAAAGGTTTAAACAGCAAGTGCGAAGTACTGCTCATCAAAAGATCATTTTCAAGTGGTTTTCCAACATATTTTCCAGCACCAAAAAAAACCATTAGTTGGTTCATAATAAAATAATTTTGGGTAGCAGACATTTTCTCTGAATTCTTGGCAGAAGGTCAGCAGGTCAAGTATCCAAGAAAAAACAGCATAATGTTTAATTTTAATGAATAATTGCTTCTATAAAACTTTGGGTAATGAGGCACAATACAATTTTGGCAATTGACACAAGCTGCGGCTAGGGATACTTTCTTCATATTTCTCAGGGACTGTGAAAGAGCTTGTAATACAGGACACATTTCCCAGTGTTCTGGAAGTAATTTTAGTCATTCAGCAATTCTAATCTTGAAACAAATGTACAAGCCCTATTCTGATGATTTTTCTAAAAATATATTTCATCTGCAGTTCTCTATTTTATATTGCTAATGTGTGTCCTCACTAAGCCCTTTATGTAATTGTGAAGGTAAATCTTAAAAAATAAGCAAACACTGCCAAAAACAGAGAGGCACTCTAGGATGCATTACTGTGAAAGAAGAAGCTCAGTTAGAAGAATCTCTGACTGCCTTTTGTAGCTGATTCTGAATAATTCCACTAACTTATTTTCCTACTGCTAACCCCCGGCCGATCTACCTTCGCCTATCTGCTGCATAAACAGATGGTGAGACAAGACTGGGGAAGGGGGGAAGGTGGTAGGGGTGGCTGGTTACCCCTCTTAGAGATTTTTTTGATCTCTGGGAGGGGTGTGGTGTTTCTGTATTACCTTTTTACTGTATATATCTGTAAATATCTGCTTGTATATTGTGCTCTGCTGTAAATATAAAGCTTCATTCCTTAACTTCCAGCCATCTTGAGTCCTAGCCTGGGTCATTTCAAGCTGTGGGGGGACAGCTAACTGCTGAACCACCACATTATTTTTAATTGGCTTACCCATTGTGGGGTGGATGTAATTTACATTTGTTTGATTGCTAATTAATCCTGGAAGTTAAAAATTAATCTGACCGGGCTGTCATACTTGGTAATTCCTTCTGTGACGATGTGGTTTTTACATAGATGGCTTGTGGCCAAAATTGGTATTTTTCTCTGGGATTTGGCATGGAATATGTTTTAAAAGATGGTATGGGATTATAGCAACTATTTTTTTTTTACATGGGCTTAAATTTAACTGAGATAGATTTGAATGCTATTTTTGATGCTTTTAATAAGTCAGAAAATATTAGTAATCAAATTAGCTAGTCTACAGAATTGGTACATGTGATTCTCCCAAAGAGCAGTATTCCTGACCCTTGCGAAAACTCCTATTCAAAGACCACAGTGATATATTTAACGTGTCATCGTTTTCTTATTGATTATAATTTTATTCTTAATTTCTGCTCTGAGTCTGAAAGTGTCTGCTAGCACTTTTTAAAAATAGATAGATCGTGCCAGGAGAAAGAGATACAAAGACATTGGAATGCAAACAGCGACAGAGTCTGGCTGTATGCCTGGGCAATGTACCCAAACAACTGGTAAGTCCGAAAGTTTTCTTTCTGATGGTAGTTTGATTCCTCAGTCAGCAATTTCTGATTCCAATGCAAAAGACAATTCTGATTCTAATGTGCCAGCACATAAAGCTCCCAAAACTTAAGATCCATTACAAGCTTCATCTTCTGTTAAACTGGCCCCTGCCAAAATGAAAGCTAAAATTGTGTCAAAACATGGATCAAAGGAAAACCTCCTCCTGATATTCAGGAAGAGGAAGAAAAGAAGAAATGTAGTCTTAAAGATTTGACCAATATATGGAGAGCTAAATATGAGGACAATGTAGGATTAGCTACCAGGATGGAAGATGGCTCTCTGGAGATTTGGAATGCTGTTAGGAGAGTTTTGTTTGGCTGGACACAAATGGACCAGCAAGGAGAAGAGGAGGAGAAGGATGACATCTAGGGCTCAGAGAGGTCAGGGAAGTTAGAAAGGAATATTCAAGGGAATCAGGTAAGCCAATACTAAGCTGGTTGGTGAGATGCTGTACTATTGGTGCAAGTGCCCTACAGGTAGGAGACCAGTCTGCAAAGCAGCTAGGCCCCCTTGCAAAAGAGAGTGGAGTGGACAAAACACCTGGCAACCAATCTTGGTGTAGTTAGCTTGTGGACACATCTTCTGCTGGCTGTGGGTATGAGCTACACCTCCCGAGATGACTTGCCATGGGTGGCTAGGAAATGGAACACAGCTGAAGAGGGAATTAAGCTTTGGAAGGAGTTTGCTGTGAAGGAAGTGCTTTATGGAGATCATGCCAAACATGAGCCTGATAACATTCCTCTTGGGACATGAAGATTATTAAGCTTGCTCCTTCATCCTATGCTAACATCTTGGCTAGCAAGTTTCTATTAAAGGGTGATAATGAAAGGCTCACTGTTGCTGAGTTCACTGACCAACTCAGGCAGATAGAGGACAGCTTGTCACATTCTACCCTAATCTCTGCCATAAAAATTATAACTACAGAGTTAAAAGATTGATTTAAAGATAGCATGAAAGAACTGAAGGAGGAACTCAAAGCCTCCATATCCAATCTGGCAAAGGATACCATTCCTTCATCATCTGAATGGACAAATGTTTCTGCTATGAGGAACTGTGTTGGTTTGAGCTAATTGGAGAATTTGAGTGAGAAATTAGACTATTGGCTGAGAGAGAGTTAAACAACACAGTGTCACTTCACCAAGTTTCACTGAGACAGAAAAAAAAATTGTTTTGAGAAATGTTCTCAAAACATCCAGATAGCCAGTGTGCTTGCAGAGAGCCAGTCTGGCTTGGGTCTGTGCTGGCTCCGGTAGCTTTTTCCTTTGTCTCATGGTCTTGCTGGCTAGATTCAGAGTAAAATCACTAAAACTACTAACTTCTTCTCCTATCGTTAATCTCTCTGATCTTCAGCTTTTCTGCATCATTAAGAGGTGGTGAGATAAAGCTGGGAAAGGTGGGAAAGGTGGTAGGGGGGTTTGGTTACCCTCTTCTGGGGATTTTGGTCTCCAGGAGGGATGTGGTGTCTGTATTTCTTTTTTTACTGTATATTTCTGTAAATATCTGTTATATCTTGTAAATATTTGCTTGTATATTTGCATTGCTGTAAATATAAAGCTTCATTTATTAACTTCCAGTGTGTTTTTCTGAGTTTTATCTGGGGTTTTAAAAGGTGGTGGGGCAGGTCACTGCAAACCCACTACATTTTTTTAATTGGTGCCCAACATGGGGCTTGAGATTTAATTACATCTGTTTGACTGTTAATTGAATCCTGGAACTTAAAAATGAAGCTGATCTATGTACTGTGATCACTTTTTCCTTCTCTGGTTTTCTGTTTTTTTAATAGATGGCTTGTGGCAACAATTGGTACCTATATGTGGAATATGGCCTGGTGGAAGTTTAAAAAGATGCTTTGGG
>VWZI01008739.1:71943-82501 GCA_013396835.1 Psilopogon haemacephalus | reverse complement strand
AAACCATTCTATGAGTCTATGACCCTTCCAACCCAAACCATTCTATGAGTCTGTGACCCTTCCAACCCAAACCATTCTATGAGTCTATGACCCTTCCAACCCAAACCATTCTATGAGTCTATGACCCTTCCAACCCAAACCATTCTATGAGTCTATGACCCTTCCAACCCAAACCATTCTATGATTGTTAGAGCTAGACTGGAGCCAGTAGCTCCTCCTCTCAACATAAATGAGGGAGGGCTGCTGTGACCTTCTGGCAAGCCACCAGCACAGCCCTCAGTGAGGCATCCATGTGTTAATGCAAGGATGCCTCCAAGGAAGGGGGTCACAGCCCCGTGGCCTTTATTAAACACAAACAAGCAGAAACTGCCCTGAGAGGAAGTGATGAGAAATGCCAAGAGGAGGCAGAGAGAGCAGAGGAGATCACTTTATGTGACAGGGCTGCCTTCTGTTTGTCGTGTTGGTGATGTGCAGCCTTGGCTCCCTGTGCTCTCTTCATCTCACCAGTGCTCAGTGCCACATTGGCAGTGCATGTCCCCATCTCATCATGCGTGCCCTGCTGCTCCTGTGGAGCACTGAGCGTGGGAGGGTGAGGGCCTGGCTGCTCCAGAGGCACAGCAAACAGGCTTAGCTGCCTTGGGAGCGCTGCAGACCAGCAGTGCTCCTCTCCCCCCACCCTTCAGACGGCAGCATTAAGGCCATCGGGCTGGTTAATGCGATGTTAAGTGGAAGCAAAGTTTCCCCTCCTGTGGAGAAGCAGGAGAACAGTTAATTGGAGCTGTCTGGTTAATTGGAGCTCCAGTATCTGAAGGGGGCCTACAGGAGGGCTGGGGAGGGACTGTTCACAAGGTCTTGTAATGACAGGACGAGGGGGAATGGGTTCAAACTGGCAGAGGGGAGATTTAAATGGGATGTTAGGAGGAAGTTCTTCACAGTGAGGGTGGTGAGACACTGGAACAGGTTGCCCAGGGAGGTTGTGGCTGCTCCTTCCCTGGATGTGTTCAAGGCCAGGCTGGATGAGTCCTTGAGTGACCTGATCTAGTGGGAGGTGTCCCTGCCTATGGCACAGGGGGGTGGGAACTGGATGATCTTTGAGGTCTCTTCCAACCTAAACCATTCTATGATTCTATGATTCTATGGTGAAGCTAAATAATTCATATGTGTGTGTGCCAAACGTTGGGTTTTGTTTTTCTCTTGCCTTCCTAAGCTGAGGACTGCCAGCTCCTTACCAAGATCCCAAAGGTCAAGTGTCTACGAAATGCTCGGCGAGAAGGTGAGTGTGGAGGGCTTTGTAGGTGTGATGGAGAGTTTGTAGGTGTGATGGAGGGTTTGTAGGTATGATGGAGGGTTTGTAGGTATGATGGAGGGTTTGTAGGTGTGATGACTCTGCAGGCTCTCCACTGCCCTGTGTGCCTGTCACCTGCTGCTGTGCTCTTTCCTGCACAGTTTGGTTTTGCCATGTAAGGATTTCACGTCCTAGTTTGGAGGTTCTGTGGGGAGAGAACCTGACTTAAAGCAGCTTTCAGGCTTCATAATTTAAGGAATGAGAGAAGACGTCCGAGGTCCTGGCTAGAACAAGGATCCTTTCTTAAGCTCTTTATCAATGTTCTGTCCATAACAAGCCAGCTAGGAGATTTGGGCAAACAAAAAATTATATGCTTAGCTTCAATGCTTCATACCTGTCCTAAACACTGCATACCTATCTGAAACACTGCATACCTGTCTTAAACCAGATATACCTGTCCTAAACACTGCATACCTATCTGAAACACTGCATACCTGTCTTAAATGCTACATACCTGACTTAAACCATATATATACCAATCTTAACCGCTGCATAGCTATCTTAAATGCTGCATAGCTATCTTAAACGTTAAATACAAATCTTAAACCCTACATACCTGTCTTAAACCCTACATAACTATCTTAAACACTGCATAGCTGCCTTAAACACCACATACCTGCCTTAAACGCTACATACCTGCCTTAAACCATATATATACCTGCCTTAAACCATATATATGCCTGTCTTAAACGCTACATACCACCCTTAAATGCTGTATAGCTATCTTAAACACTAAATACCTGTCTTAAACCCTACATACCTGTCTTAAATGCTACATACCTGCCTTAAACACTACATACCTGCCTTGAGCCTTATATATACATATTTAAATGCTACATACTTGCCTTGAACCATATATATACCTATCTTAAATGCTACATACCTGTCTTAAATGCTACATACCTGCCTTAAACCATATATATACCTATCTTAAATGCTCCATAACTACCTTAAATGCTGCATAGCTATCTTAAACGCTAAATACCTGTCTTAAACCCTACATATCTATCTTAAACGCTACATACCTGCCTTAAACCATATATATACCTATCTTAAACCCTATATACCTGTCTTAAACGCTGCATACCTGTCTTAAACACTGCATACCTTTTAAACCATATATATACCTATCTTAAATGCTGCATAGCTATCTTAAATGCTACATACCTGTCTTAAATCCTATATACCTGCTTTAAGCTCTACATACCTGCCTTAAACCATATATATACCTATCTTAAATGCTACACAGCTATCTTAAATGCTACATACCTATCTTAAATGCTACATACCTATCTTAAATGCTACATACCTGCCTTAAACCACACATATACCTATCTTAAATGCTAAATTCCTATCTTAAACACTACATACCTGTCTTAAATCCTACATACCTGCCTTAAGCACTACATACCTGCGTCAGACTATATATATGTATATATATCAGGTCTCTTCCAACCTAAACCATTCTATGATTCTATGATTCTATGGTGAAGCTAAATAATTCATATGTGTGTGTGCCAAACGTTGGGTTTTGTTTTTCTCTTGCCTTCCTAAGCTGAGGACTGCCAGCTCCTTACCAAGATCCCAAAGGTCAAGTGTCTACGAAATGCTCGGCGAGAAGGTGAGTGTGGAGGGCTTTGNTAAATGCTACATGGCTATCTTAGGTGCTAAATACTTATCTTGAACACTACATACCTGTCTTAAATCCTATATACCTGTCTTAAACCCTATATTCCTCTCTTAAATGCTGTATGGCTGTCTTAAACGCCGCACTCCTGTCTTAAACGCTGTCCTAAACACTGCATGCCTATCTTAGTCTCTAGTTACCTGTCTTAAACGCTGCACACCTGTCTTAAATGTTGTATGCCTGTTTTAAAAGCTATATTCCTATCTTGAGCACTACATACCTGCCTTAATCACTAGCTACCTGTCCTAAACTGCTGCACACCTCTCTTAAACACTGCATACAGCTCTTAAACGCCGCGTGCTCGGCTTAAGCGCTATATACCTATCTTAAATGCTAATTACCTATCTTAAAAGCTATATACCTATCCTAAATGCTACATACCTATCTTAAGCACTACATACCTATCTTAATCGTTAGTTACCTGTCTTAAACCCTGTGTAACTGTCTTAAACCCTGCGTACCTCTCTTAAACCCCACATACCTCTCTTAAACCCTGCATACCTCTCTTAAACACTAATTACCTATCTTAAAAGCTATATACCTATCCTAAAGGCTGCATACCTATCCTAAAGGCTGCATACCTGTCTTAAGCACTACATGCCTATCTTAAACACTAATTACCTATCTTAATTGCTAGGTGCCTGTCTTAAACCCTGCGTACCTGTCTTAAACCCAGCATACCTCTCTTAAACACTAATTACCTATCTTAAAAGCTATATACCTATCCTAAAGGCTGCATACCTGTCTTAAGCACTACATGCCTATCTTAAACACTAATTACCTATCTTAATTGCTAGGTGCCTGTCTTAAACCCTGCGTACCTCTCTTAAACCCTGCATACCTCTCATAAACACTAATTACCTATCTTAAAAGCTATATACCTATCCTAAAGGCTGCATACCTATCCTAAAGGCTGCATACCTGTCTTAAGCACTACATACCTATCTTAATCATTAGTTACCTGTCTTAAACCCTGCGTACCTCTCTTAAACCCTGCGTACCTCTCTTAAACCCTGCATACCTCTCTTAAACACTGATTACCTATCTTAAAAGCTATATACCTATCCTAAAGGCTGCATACCTATCTGAAACACTACATACCTGTCTTAAACACTACATACCTGTCTTAAACACTACATACCTGTCTTAAACACTACATAGCTGTCTTAAACATGACATACCTATCCTGAAGGCTACATACCTATCTGAAACACTACACACCTGTCTTAAACACTACACACCTGTCCTAAAGGCTACATACCTGTCCTAAATACATACCTGTCTTAAACACTACACACCTGTCTTAAACACTACATACCTGTCCTAAAGGCTGCATACCTATCTGAAACACTACACACCTCTCTTAAACCCTGCATACATATCTTAGAAAGGTACAACTAAGGGAAGTTCATTTTCCTGTGCCTGCTGTGTGCACAAGTGGTAACCCTGGCTTGCCAAGCTGCTCTTGAGCTTGGGTCCCATACAATGGCTTGTTTCTGAAAGCTGTCAGTGCACAGCAGGCCTGGTGAGAGGATTTGGAGGGCGAGACAGCAGTTGCTGCTTGGTTCCCAAAGAGCACCAGATGAGAGGTCAGTGGCATCGGCAGCTGTGACAGGCAAGGTTATTCTTGGTGTGCTGGGAGGCCTCCGCTGGCAGCATCTGCTGAGGGTGGCTCTGCTTACGTGCCCACAGTTCTGAGGTGTGATGTAGGAGAACCACCTACTCATCCCCTCTGATGGCCACACAAATGAATTTTTTCTGAAGGCTCAGCAGTTTCCTTCCTCACCCTTCCTGCTCCTCTGTTGGCCTTGCCTCATTGTAGGGCTGATTCGCTCTCGGGTACGAGGAGCTGATGTGGCCACTGCTGACATCCTCACCTTCTTGGACAGTCACTGTGAAGTCAACAGCGACTGGCTGCAGCCAATGCTTCAGAGAGTGAAAGAGGTAAGCACCATGTCCCCCTCTGGGGTGGATGGATCTGGCCTGTGCTGTGCTTGTGGATCCTCTGCCCCCCACGTTCCATCAGGTGAGGACAAAGCCTGTCCAGGTACTCAGGTAAGCTCAGGTAGGCTGAGCTTAGATGAGCAGCAGATCATAGAATCATAAAATCATAGAATGGTTTAGGTTGGAAGAGACCTCAAAGATCATCCAGTTCCAACCCCCCTGTGCCACAGGCAGGGACACCTCCCACTAGAACAGGTCACTCAACCCCTCATCCAGCCTGGCCTTGAACACATCCAGGGAGGGAGCAGCCACAACCTCCCTGGGCAACCTGTGCCAGTGTCTCACCACCCTCACTGTGAAGAATTTCTTCCTAACATCCCGTTCAAATCTCCCCTCTACCAGTTTGAACCCATTCCCCCTCGTCCTGTCATTACAAGACCTTGTGAACAGTCCCTCCCCAGCCCTCCTGTAGCTCCCCTCAGATACTGGTAGGCTGCTCTAAGGTCTCCTGGCAGCCTTCTCTTCTCCAGGCTGAAAAGCCCCAACTCTCTCAGCCTGTCCTCATAGCAGAGCTGCTGCAGCCCTCTGAGCATCTTTGTGGCCTCCTCTGGACTCTCTCCAGCAGTTCCATGTCCTTCTTGTGCTGGGGGCTCCAGAACTGCACACAGTACTCCAGGTGGGGTCTGAGGAGAGCAGAGTAAAGGGGGAGAATCCCCTCCCTTGCCCTGCTGGTAATGCCTCTCTTAATGCAGCCCAGGACACGGTTGGCAGTCTGAGCCGTGTGTGCACACTGCAGGCTCATGTTGAGCTTCTCATCCACCCACACCCCCAGGTCCTTTTCCTCAGAGCTGCTCTCCAGCCACTCACCACCCAGCCTGGATTTGTGCTTGGGATTGCACCCACCCAGGTTCAGGACCTGACACTTGGCCTTGTTGAATGCCATGAGGTTGGCCTGGGCACAGCTCTGCAGCCTGTCCAGGTCCCTCTGGATGGATCCTGCCCTCCAGCAAGTCAACTGTGCCACACAGCTTGGTGCCATCTGCAGACTTGCTGAGGCTGCACTGATTCCTCTGCCCATGGCACTGACAAAGATGTTGCCCAGCACTGGTCCCAGCACTGACCCCTGAGGGATGCCACTTGGCACTGGTCTGCAGGTGGACATTGTGCCCTTGGTCACCACTCTCTGTGTGCCACCATCCAGCCAATTCCTTATCCAGCAGTTGTCCACCCATCAAGTCCATGTTTTTCCAGCTTGGCGACCATCCATGATGGTCTTCTATATTGTCCTGCTGGCAGGGCAGGAGGTGCTGAGTGGTGGGATGCAATGGGGAACACCTGAACCACCAACTTGTACCTGATGTCTTCTGCAGGTGCTGTGCTTCCTGCCTCTGTCACCCATACATGGAGAGCCACTTTGGCAGAACACCCTGCCCAACTTTGCCATGGTTGCCATCTCTCTTCTTGCTGCCTTGTCACTCCCAAAACCTTCCTTCCATCCTCCTGCTGAGCTCCCAACACACACCACTTGCATGCTGGTGGCTTCCTGGCAGAGAGGAGCTGTCTGTTGAGTGCAGGGATGTCCCTTTGCTGGTTCACTTGGCAAAGGCTTGAAATGAGGCTAGTTAGAGTGAAAATGAGACATGAATATTAGCAGCTGTCACCCTGACTGAACTGTAGGGCTGGAGGGGAGACATTCAGAACAACCCAACTGTGTGCTGGGCTGCAGCAAGAGCAGCTGTGGGCAGCAGGGCAAGGGAGGGGATTGTGCCCCTTGGCTCTGCTCTCCTCACACCCCACCTGCAGCACTGTCTGCAGCTCTGCAGCCCCCAGCACAAGCAGCACATGCAAGTGGTGGAGCCAGTGCAGAGGAGGCCACCAAGATGCAGCTGAGAGGGCTGCAGCAGCTCTGCTCTGAGCACAGGCACAGAGAGTTGGGGCTCTGCAGCCTGCAGAAGAGAAGGCTGCCAGGAGACCTTGGAGTGGCCTTGCAGGGTCTGCAGGGGGCTGCAGGAGGCCTGGGGAGGGACTATTGACAAGGTCTGGTGATGCCAGGAGGAGGAGGAATGGGTTTGAAGTGTGAGAGGGGAGATTGAAAGTGGATGTTAGGAGGAAGTTGTTTGCAGTGAGGGTGGTGAGACACTGGCACAGGTTGCCCAGGGAGGTTGTGGCTGCTCCCTCCCTGGAGGTGTTCAAGGCTGTATTGGATGAGTCCTTGAGTGACCTGTTCTAGTGGGAGGTGTCCCTGCCTGTGGCACAGGGGGGTTGGAAGTGATAATCTTTGAGCTCCCTTCCAACCTAAACCGTTGTATGAACCCAGGGAGAGATGATGAGAGAAGTCACAACCATGCTTGTGGCTTGGATTGATCCCCTCTTCTAAAAGGAGCATCTCATGGTGTAATGGTCCCCAGGAGGGGCAGCAGGGGCTCTAATGCAGCCTTAAATCCATGTCTGATTGGCTTAATATGAAGGAGCAGAAGAAAGTGAGACATCAGGAGGGTGACATAAAAGCTGCTGCTTTTTATTCCTGCTCAATAAATCCTCCACCTTGGAAGCCCATAACTACTTACTTGGCTCCTGGTCTTTTAAGTGGAGCTGCAGCAGCAGCAGCAGCACAAGTGCCCCTAAGCAGAAGGGACCTTGCTTCTTTCTTCAGGAAAGGGTCTAGGCTGCAAAAGCTTCTTTGGTGCCTCTGGTACATTTAGTGAGCAGATTTCAAGTCAGCCTATTTCTGGCCTTCTTTCTCACATGCATCCTAGCTCAGATTTCAGATTTCAATCCTAGGGCTGAGTAGCAGGAGGAGTGGCTGGAGTGCCAGGCTTCCAGGCAGGTGCTGAGGGTGCTCAGGCTAGGCAGTCCCAAGCTCCATTCCTCACATCCACAGCGTGCAGCTGGCTCCTGCCTCCCATCTCCATGTTTGCAGGCAGTGGCCATGGCATCTCCTGCTCAGCTGCCAGCACTGGGCTGGGGCACCCAGACCAAGATTTGTGTGTGCAGCTTTGTGTTTTCTGATCTCTGCCAGCTTTGCTCAACATCCAAGAAAATCCTGAGCATGTTTTTTTCTCCTCTTTTCTCTCTCTCCTTCAGGATTACACCCGAGTGGTGAGTCCCATCATCGATGTTATCAGCCTGGATAATTTTGCTTACCTGGCAGCATCAGCAGATCTGAGGGGAGGTGAGTGTTGTCAGCCTCTTGGGTAAGTTAGGCCTGAGGGATGGTGCAGGAAAATGAATTGATGTTCCCTTCAGCTTTCCAAGAAAAGAGAGTGATGATGTTTCCTAGGGGGGTGGGGAAGTGTTCTCTGTCTTCTTTTCCCTGCAGTCAGATCTTTTGCAGAGTTAACCCAAAACCCAGCTGGTGTTTGCCTTGAGTTTGCATCACTCTGTCACAGCATTTTGCAGTTTCAGGGCTCAGTTAGCTGATGAAAGATGTATCACTACCTACACAACATGTACACTGGAGAGTAGCCCTGTAGAGAGAGACTGGAGGGTGCTGGGGGTGCTGGTGGAGGAGAAGCTGAAGCTGAGGCAGCAGTGTGCACTTGCAGGGCAGAAAGGCAAGCAGAGGCTGGGCTGCAGCAGGAGCAGTGTGGGCAGCAGGGCCAGGGAGGGGATTCTGCCCCTCTGCTGTGCTCTGCTGAGAGCCCACCTGGAGTAGTGCATCCAGTGCTGGAGCCCCTGGGACAAGAGGGATGTGGAGATGCTGGAGGGGTGCAGAGAAGGGCCCCGAGGATGCTCAGAGGGCTGCAGCAGCTCTCCTGTGAGCACAGCCTGAAAGAGTTGGGGCTGTGCAGGCTGCAGAAGAAGAGGCTCCCAGGGGACCTTCTGGTGGCCTTCCAGCATCTGAAGGGGGCTACAAAAAAGCTGGGGAGGGACTTTTGAGGGTGTCAGGGAGTGAGAGGAGTAGGGGGAATGGAGCAAAGCTGGAGGTGGGGAGATTGAGGCTGGAGGTGAGGAGGAAGTTGTTGAGCATGAGAGTGGTGAGAGGCTGGAATGGGTTGCCCCTGCAGGGAGGGGTTTGGGGCCAGATGCCTGGAGGTGTTTTTGGCCAGGCTGGCAGAGGCTGTGGGCAGCCTGCTCTAGGGTAGGGTGTCCCTGGGCATGGCAGGGGGGTTGGGACAGGCTGATCCTTGTGCTCCCTTCCAACCCTGACTGATTCTAGGATTCCTTGATTCTACACTGGAGTCTGGCAGTGCCTACTCTGATCTGTGAGGCTACCTCATGACTTCTTCTGAGAAACGTTGTCACCCCTGTCCCTGCAGCTGAACCCTCTGCAGCTGTTGCTGTAGTCACCCACAGTGTCTGGTGCTCTTCTCCCTCTTCTGTGAGTGGGATTCTCTGCCATTCGTTCTGTGGCTACCCTCCATGATGGCATCCTGCTAGTGACTGGGCTGTGCTCACCTATCCACTAGGAATAAATAGCAGTCTTGAAAGAGATATTGGTTGCAGTGGTCTGCAGGCCCTTGTGCATCACAGCCTACAAAGTCCTTTGATTAAAGCCTCATAATTTTGGCAGACAGGGAAGTCATAAGGCAGAACAAGAGGACACAGGCTGAAGCTGTGGCAGGGCAGGTCAAGGCTGGATGTCAGGAGGAAGTTCCTGGCAGAGAGAGTGATTGGCATTGGAATGGGCTGCCCAGGGAGGTGGTGGAGTCCCCATCCCTGGAGGTGTTGAAGCAAAGCCTGGATGGGGCACTTGGTGCCATGGATTAGTTAATGAGAAGGGTTAGGTGATAGGTTGGACTGGATGATCCTAGAGGTCTCCTTCATCCTGCTTAATTCTGTGAGTGACCAAACACACTGGTGAAGCTGTGGCATGGAACTGAGCAGAGAGCTGTAGTGCTGAGAGATAAAGATGCCAAGGCAGAAGGAGGTGATTTTTACATTAGCATAGACTCATTGCTTTAGGCAGACTGTGAGGAAGGTCAGGGAAGGAAATCAAAGACCACCTCTGACGTAAAGGTGAAGATTATCATTGGAGCTGGTAGAAAAACAATCACAAAACCTCTCTGACATGTTTTTTTGGTTTGTTTTTTTTTTTTTTTTTTACTTCTCAGGGTTTGATTGGAGCCTTCACTTTAAGTGGGAGCAGATTCCTATAGAGCAGAAGATGTCCAGGACAGACCCAACTCAGTCTATAAGGTAGCTGTCCCTGATGGTCTGTCTGCAGTCCTGCAAACACCTTCACTGGTGTGAGGAGGAGTGCACAGGAGCTGCCTTGCTGAAAACTAAAAGTCAAAGTGTTCCCTTGGTGGTGACAAACTCTTCACCAGACCTGAGGGTCTGGGGTGGTGCAAAGCTGAAGATGAGGCTGCAGTGTGAGTGCAGCCCAGACAGCAACTGTGTGCTGGGCTGCAGCAAGAGCAGCTGTGGGCAGCAGGGCAAGGGAGGGGATTGTGCCCCTTGGCTCTGCTCTCCTCACACCCCACCTGCAGCACTGTCTGCAGCTCTGCAGCCCCCAGCACAAGCAGCACATGCAAGTGGTGGAGCCAGGGCAGAGGAGGCCACCAAGATGCAGCTGAGAGGGCTGCAGCAGCTCTGCTCTGAGCACAGGCACAGAGAGTTGGGGCTCTGCAGCCTGCAGA
>VWZI01008739.1:49694-64218 GCA_013396835.1 Psilopogon haemacephalus | reverse complement strand
AGCCTCTGTCCCCTCCTTCTGTCCCTGGGTGCCTGGCAGCAGAGCCCAATCCCAGCTGGCCACAACCTCCCTCCAGACAGCTGCAGAGAGCAATGAGCTGTGCCCTGAGCCTCCTCTTCTGCAGGCTGCACACCCCCAGCTCCCTCAGCCTCTCCTCTTGGGGCTGTGCTCCAGGCCCCTCCCCAGCCTTGCTGCCCTTCTCTCAGCACCTTCCAGCACCTCAACATCTCTCTTGGATTGAGGAGCCCAGGGCTGGGTGTTTAAGAGTGGTTTGGTTGTGATTCTTAGGGATATTAGATTAGAGTGCTTAGATGTTGTGCTGAGGGATTTGGTTTAGTCAAGGACTTGTCAGTGTGAAACTAATGACTGGACTTGATGATTTGGAAGGTCTCTTCCAATCTAAGAAATTCTGTGATTCTGTGATATGGTTTGAGGTGAATCTTGTAGAGTAGGGCTATAGGTTGGACTTGGTGATCCTGAGGGGCTTTGCCAACCTGCATGTTTCTGTGATTCTGAGGTGGGTCACAAGGAAAAGCTGAGCCTTGGCAACAGGAAAAAGAGAGACTTAGGCTTGGAAATGGTTTTACCTATGTTCATTATGATGAGAAACCTTTAATGACCCACAAGCTCCCTGGAGGTGTTGAGGACCAGGTTGGATGAGGCCTTGAGTGACCTGTTCTAGTGGGAGGTGTCCCTGCCTATGGCACAGGGGGGTTGGAACTGGATGATCTCTGAGCTCCCTTCCAACCTAAACCGTTCTGTGATTCTGTGATCTTTGAGGTCCCTTCCAACCTAAACCATTCAATGATCTTTGAGGTCCCTTCCAACTTAAACCATTCTATGGTCTTTGAGGTCCCTTCCAACCTAAACCATTCAATGATCTTTGAGGTCCCTTCCAACTTAAACCATTCTATGGTCTTTGAGGTCCCTTCCAACCTAAACCATTTTATGATTTTTGAGGTCCCTTCCGACCTAAGCCGTTCTATGATTCTGTGATCTTTGAGGTCCCTTCCAACCTAAACCGTTCTGTGATTCTGTGATCTTTGAGGTCCCTTCCAACCTAAACCATTCTATGATCTTTGAGGTCCCTTCCAACCTAACCCATTCTATGATCTTTGAGGTCCCTTCCAACCTAAACCATTCTATGATCTTTGAGGTCCCTTCCAACCTAAACCATTCTATGATCTTTGAGGTCCCTTCCAACCTAACCCATTCTATGATCTTTGAGGTCCCTTCCAACCTAAACCATTCTATGATCTTTGAGGTCCCTTCCAACTTAAACCATTCCCTGATCTCTGAGGTCCCTTCCAACCTAACCCATTCTATGATTCTGTGATCTTTGAGGTCCCTTCCAACCTAAACCATTCTATGATGCTATAAACTGCTTGGGGTATAGCTAAAGATTCTGTTATGCCTTCTGAAACAAAGCAGTGCCAGGCTCTGCCTTGCCTTTTGCCTCCTCTATACATTTCCAGTAGCTAGGAAATATTATTCATTTCCTGGCAAATAAAGGGGGTCTGTGTTTCAGCCTGGGTCCAGCTATGCCCCGACCAACGTGAAAGCACTTTGGATGTTTCTGTGTGTGAAGTGCCACACAACTGTCGTTTTCCTTCAAGGATTCCTGAAAAGGAGTTGATTCCAGGGATAATTAAGCAGGGAGGAAACTGCCTGGAGTCTTGGGCACAGGATGGCCCAGGGAACACGTTGGCTGGCATGGCAAACTGTAAAGGCACAGTGAACAATCCTCCTGTCACTCAGGTAAGGCAAGCTTCACTTTGGTGCTTTGCTCCTGCTTCTGCCCCTTTTTATTACCTGGGAATGGAAAGGCCTCCCGGGCCCTGGTGGGCTTGGACAGAGGTGAATGTTAACTATTTCAGCTGCAAGCAGGGAAAAAAAAAATTAAAAAATGAGGCTGTGCCCATCTCTGTTGGCTCAACAGACCCAGCAGTCAGGCCTGGAGCAGGAAGGGTTTATTTTCATCACTCGGAGGCAAGAGGCAGTGGCTGGATGCTCAGGGCTGTGAAGAGTCTGTGCTGGAGCTGTGCACCCAGGGTCTGAGCCGCGTAGCTGCTCCCACTCAGGCTGCTGCTTGGGTGTGCCCTGCTTCATCATCCAGCCCTGGGCTGTGCTCGCCTGAGGACCCTGACACATGAGTAAGAGATTTTCCAGGAACTGTTCCTCGTCCTGCTGGCTCAGCTGTAGCTGCAGAGGGTTTGACAGATGTACCTCGGTGTAAAGCCCAAGCAGAGTTTCGAACAGCTGAGGCTGCAGCTGCAGTGTTTTGGTGGGGCTCTCCCGACGGCAGGGAAGCTGTGCTGCTTAGTGCCAGCTGAAGATCAACCCTCTGGGCCCTCCTCCCAGCGACTGCCAGCAGCAGGGAGAGGGCTTGAGAAAGTTAAGGGTCACAGCAGGATATTTTGTGCCAGGAAATATTACATCCATGTCTGTTATCTGCTGGAAGTGAGTTGGCGGCCAGCATTTGACGTGCCCTTCACTCTGACTCACTGCTCCCTGGTCTTGCTGACTGGAATCTCTGAAGCTGGCTGCATTTTGTGTGTCTTCCTTGGGGAAGGCAGAACAGTTGATTGGGTCAAGTATCCATCTGGTGAGAGGAGGGGAACATGTAGTGGCTGGCGCTTGATGCGCGCCGCTGGTGCGCGTTAGCCCGTGGCTATCCCTGCACACCTTTTGCTTCCCCTGACAATTTGTAGGGTCCCAGATACTGGGCTGGAGAATGTCAGCTATGTGAAACAGTGTAGTGGCTTTGCAGTGACCTGCCCCCCCCACCTTTTGAAACCCCGGCTAAAACTCAGAAAAACACACTGGAAGTTAATAAATGAAGCTTTATATTTACAGCAATGCAAATATACAAGCAAATATTTACAAGATATAACAGATATTTACAGAAATATACAGTAAAAAAGAAATACAGACACCACACCCCTCCTGGAGACCAAAATCCCCAAGAGAGGGAAACCAAATCCCTCTACCACCTTTCCCTCCTTCCCCCAGCTTTATCTCACCACTTGATGATGCTGCAGATAAGCTGAAGATCGGTCAGAAAGATTAGTGGCAGGAAGAAATGAATGGTTTTAGTGATTTTACTCTGAATTAGTTCAAAGGCAGAGAGACAAAGGAAAGAAGCTGCTGAAGCCTGCGTGGACCCAGAGCCGACTGAACTGCACAAGCACACTGCCTTATCTGGATGTTTTGGGAACATTCTCAAAACAATCTTCTTTCTTCTCTCTCAGTCAAACTGGGTGAAGTGACACGCTATGTTTAACTCACTCAAATTCTCCAATTAGCTCAAACCAACACAAACAGGCAGCATGCACATTAGGGCTTGGAGACCTCCCTGCTGTGAAGGCCTGACTCGGTGAAGCTGCAGGGAGTCGCTCCGAGGTTCATCCAGGGTCGAAGCAGACAGCTCAGATGGTCAGGGGGAAGCAGCTGCAAGATGTGAAACAGGTCAGGAGGCCCCAAGCCTGAGCTTAGACTTTCGACCAGATGAAGTCTCCTGCCATAGTCTTGCTGGGGATTAAAAGTTTCTTAAATATCTGATAGAAATTAAAAAAAAAAATCTCTTCCCCTCATCTGATCCCTGGCCTATTCCATTCCATTCCATTCCATTCCATTCCATTCCATTCCATTCCATTCCATTCCATTCCATTCCATTCTATGCTATGCTATCCTATTGTATTCTATTCAATGCTATCCCATTCTATGCCATACTATTCAATTCTATTCTATTATATTCTATGCTATGCTATCCTATCCTATTCTATTCCATTATATGCTATGCTATGCTATCCTATCCTATTCTATTCCATTATATGCTATGCTATTCCATTCTATTATGTTCTATGCTATTCTATTCCATTCTATGCTACGCTATTCCATTCTATTCTATTATATTCTATGCTATGCTATCCTTTTCTACCTATCATATTCTATTCCATTCTATTCTATTCTATTCCATTCCATTCTATTCTATTCTATTCTATTCTATTCTATTCTATTCTATTCTATTCTATTCTATTCTATTCCATTCCATTCCATTCCATTCCATTCCATTCCATTCCATTCCATTCCATTCCATTCCATTCCATTCCATTCCATTCCATTCCATTCCATTCCATTCCATTCCATTCCATTCCATTCCATTCCATTCCATTCCATTCCATTCCATTCCATTCCATTCCATTCCATTCCATTCCATTCCATTCCATTCCATTCCATTCCATTCCATTCCATTCCATTCCATTCCATTCCATTCCATTCCATTCCATTCCATTCCATTCCATTCCATTCCATTCCATTCCATTCCATTCCATTCCATTCCATTCCATTCCATTCCATTCCATTCCATTCCATTCCATTCCATTCCATTCCATTCCATTCCATTCCATTCCATTCCATTCCATTCCATTCCATTCCATTCCATTCCATTCCATTCCATTCCATTCCATTCCATTCCATTCCATTCCATTCCATTCCATTCCATTCCATTCCATTCCATTCCATTCCATTCCATTCCATTCCATTCCATTCCATTCCATTCCATTCCATTCCATTCCATTCCATTCCATTCCATTCCATTCCATTCCATTCCATTCCATTCCATTCCATTCCATTCCATTCCATTCTATTCTGTATCACCCTCACGGTCCTAACGGAGCCTTTCTTTTCCTTATGCCAAAGGAGTGGGTATTCAGTGAGCCTTTGATTAGGCAGCAGGACAAGTGTCTTTCTGTCCTGTCCTTCTCTCCTGGCTCTCCAGTCACGCTGAAAGCCTGCAATCAAAAAGACAGCAGACAGGTAGGTAGCTCCCTGCCTCTTTTTAACCCCTTCCTTGCCATGTGCCTGCATTCTTGCTCCACTGCAGCTTGCCAGGGCAAACCTAGGACTGTCAAAGTGTACAGAAACCCCTCCACACCTTCTGGGTTTTCCTTCTGCTTGTGTTTCATAAGCTCCCCTGTTTGAGGCTGCCCATGGCCAGAGGTGGGAGCACAGTAGTATGGGGCAGTTGCTCAGCCTGTGCCCTGGGCAGCATGGTTTGCTTCAGCTCACCCTGACCTCACTCCTTGAGTCATTTTATGTTCAGTAAAATTGGTGCATGGATAAGAGGACAGCATCAGAGAGGGGATATAAGCAGCAAATGCTTTGAGATATGGAAGGGTGGGGACAGGCTCTGCTCACTGCTCCCTGGGATAGGCCAAGGAGCAATGGATGGAAGCTGCAGCACAGGAGGTTTGAGGCTGCCCATGGCCAGAGGTGGGAGCACAGTAGTATGGGGGAGTTGTTCAGCCTGTGCCCTGGGCAGCATGGTTTGCTTCAGCTCACCCTGACCTCACTCCTTGGGTCATTTTATGTTCAGTGAAATTGGTGCATGGATAGAGGAGAACATCAGAGAGGGGATATAAGCAGCAAATGCTTTGAGATATGGAAGGGGAAGACAGGCTCTGCTCACTGCTCCCTGGGATAGGCCAAGGAGCAATGGATGGAAGCTGCAGCACAGGAGGTTGCAGCTCAAGACAAGAGGCAACTTCTTGCCTGTGTGGGTCCCAGAGCAGTGGCACAGGCTGCCCAGAGAGGTTGTGGAGGCTCCTTGTGTGGAGCCTTTGCAGACTGTGTCTGGCTGTGTTGCTGTGTGCCCTGAGCTAGATTGTCTGCTCCTGCTGTGGCAGGGGCTTGGAGTGGATGAGCTCTTTGGGTCCCTTGCAGCTCCTGACATCCTGGGAGCCTGTGAAAAGCCTTCTGCTCTTTGGGTCCTTTCCAGCCCTGAACATCCTGTGATGCTTTACCAGTTGCCCCCAGGCAGGCAGGTCCTGCAGCCTGGCTGTGGTCTCTTGCAAGGTCCAGCTGAGGTGCTGCAGCTCTCTGGGATATTGCTGCTTGCAGCTTGGCTCCTGCCAATGAACTCTGGCAGAAGGGCAAGATTTGCTCTTCCACCTTCCTGGAGTGTGGCATTCCTGCAGAGATGAGCAGATGTGTGTCAGTCCTACTGCTGTTATTATTGTGGCACCTCACAGCAGTTGTCTTCTTCCTCCCTTGGTCTGTGCAGTGTCCTGAACCGCAGCCCCCCCAGCCTCATCCAGGAGGTCCTGCTCTGGCAGGGGGTTGGACTCTGATCTAAGTCTGATCCCTGGAGGTGTTGAGGACCAGGCTGGCTGAGGTCTTGAGCAACCTGTTCTAGAGGGAGGTGTCCCTGCCTATGGCACAGGGGGGTTGGAACTGGCTGAGCTTTGAGCTCCCTTCCAACCTAAACCATTCTATGATTCTATGAACTCTTTGGGTCCCTTCCAACCCCTGACATGCTGTGAGCCTGTGAGATGCTCAGGAGAGGGTTGGTGCATTTGTTTAGCTCTTTAGAATCAAGGGAGCTGTGTTCTTTGTGCAGTCTTTGGGCTTGCGAGCAGACCTTTAAACCAGAGTGTGTGCAGCTCCTGAGACGTACTGACGTGACATAAGGCACTCTGCCAGCCAAACTGCTCCCTGGGGGGAAATACTCAGCAGCAGAGTTCCCAGCAAAGCACAGCTCTGTGCCTCTCACACTGCTTCCAAGATGTGCATCTTTGATCCCCCAGGACACATGAGTCATCTTGCCTCACAGCACTAGGTAAGAGATGGGCTCTGTGGTGGCCAAGGTGCCCTCACAGAGCCTTGCACTGGGCAAAACAGGTGACAGGGCAGTGCTAGCAGACAGGGGACAGGTCTTGTTTCATCCCTGTTTTCTCTGCTTCCCTTAACACCCAAGGCAGAGCAGATTTTCTGTCATCTAAGGTTATGCCGACTGTGTTTTTCTGTGACACAGCTGCTGCCTTGGTAGCCCAAAGGCAGGAGACTGCTCAGCTTGCTACCAGTCCTCAGCATAGAATCACAGAATCACAGAGTCATAGAGTCACAGAGTCACAGAGTCATAGAGTCACAGAGTCATAGAGTCACAGAGTCACAGAGTCACAGTCACAGCATCACAGAGTCATAGAATCACAGAATCATAGAGTCATAGTCACAGAATCAGAGTCATAGAATCACAGAGTCATAGAATCACAGAATCACAGAGTCATAGAGTCACAGAGTCATAGAGTCACAGAGTCATAGAGTCACAGAGTCACAGAGTCGTAGAGTCACAGAGTCACAGATTCGTAGAGTCACAGAGTCATAGAATCACAGAGTCACAGAGTCATAGAGTCACAGAATCACAGAGTCACAGAATCACAGAGTCATAGTCACAGAATCAGAGTCATAGAATCACAGAATCAGAGTCACAGTAATAGAATCATAGAATCACAGAGTCACAGATTCACAGTCAGAATCACAGATTCACAGCATCACAGAATCATAGAATCACAGAGTCACAGAATCACAGAATCATAATCTAAAAATCAAGAATCAGTCACAGAATCACAGAGCCATAGAGTCATAGAATCACAGAATGACAGAGTCATAGAATCATAGAATCACAGAATTATAGAGTCATAGCATCATAGAATCAGTCAGGGTTGGAAGGGAGCACAAAGATCAGCCAGTCCCAACNATCACAGAATCACAGAATCATAATCATAGAATCACAGAATCAGTCACAGAATCACAGAGCCATAGAGTCATAGAATCACAGAATGACAGAGTCATAGAATCATAGAATCACAGAATTATAGAGTCATAGCATCATAGAATCAGTCAGGGTTGGAAGGGAGCACAAAGATCAGCCAGTCCCAACCCCCCTGCCATGCCCAGGGACACCCTACCCTAGAGCAGGCTGCCCACAGCCTCTGCCAGCCTGGCCTTAAGCATCCTCTTTTGTCAGTACTTTTTAATGCTGTGTGAATATCTTGAACTCAGTTCTTGCTGAAAGCAGACACTGGAAGCTGCTCTTGCCTGTTTCTGGAAAGCCTGCATGGAGTTTCCTCTGGAGGGGTGCTTAATGCAGGAGTGCCCTGAAGAGTTGTCACCAGGAGCTGTTAAGCAGGGAAAGCTCTGAGCTGGGGTTAGCCTTGCAAGGGTTTTCCAGCTGGGCTGAGCTTACCTGCTGCCTTTTCCTGTTGGTAATGACTCATCTCCTTGCCATGTAATTAGGTCACTTAGCTTCTTCCCCTTTGGTGCCTTGCACCATTTTGCTCCCTGGCAGCACAGAGGACTCCAGCAGCTGCCAAAATCAGCTGTCTTCCACTGCCTTCCCTGTGGAGGAAGGGCAGGGGTCCCCTGCAGTGGGGAGGAGCCCAAGCCCCATTAGCCAGAAGAGAGATTAGTCCACGCTAACACAAGCAGCCTCATTCTGCTGCTGGAGCAGGATTTATTGAGCCTTGCTGTGCTGATTATAGATGGGCTCATTACAAAGGCATGCACACACTCCAGGATGTGAGCTGCTGTGTTCCATTACCTTATGTGAAGAAACTGCACTTAAATCAAGGACTTGACCCAGCAGATGATTTAGCCAAGTGTCTGTAAGCAAGGGATTTGTTTAAGCACTTCAGATAATTAAGGACTGATGTGAGTGCTGCCTTCAGTTTTGGACTCCCCAGTTGCAGAGGGACAGGGACCTGCTGGAGAGGGTCCAGGGGAGGGCTGTGAGGATGCTGAGGGGACTGCAGCACTGCCTGGGGAGGAGAGGCTGAGGGACCTGGGGCTGCTTAGGCTGCAGAAGACTGAGAGGGGATTGAATCAATGCTTATCAATCACTGGGGGTGAGGAGGGGGGGGACAGGCTCTGCTCACTGCTCCCTGCCACAGGCCAAGGAGCAGTGGATGGAAGCTGCAGCACAGGAGGTTGCAGCTCAAGACAAGAGGCAACTTCTTGCCTGTGTGGGTCCCAGAGCAGTGGCACAGGCTGCCCAGAGAGGTTGTGGAGTCTCCTTGTGTGGAGCCTTTGCAGACTCTGTCTGGATGTGTTGCTGTGTGCCCTGAGCTGGATTGTCTGCTCCTGCTGTGGCAGGGGGCTTGAATTGGATGAGCTCCTTGGGTCTCTTCCAGCCCCTGACATCCTGGGAGCCTGTGAATCACAGTTGCAGCCTTGTAGATGAAGGGGTGAGGTGGGAGAAGGATGTTTGCATTTCTAATATAATTTGGGTTGAGGTGTTGGCTGTTGACTTTTTGGAAGTCCAGACTCCCATTCCAGGTTTCTACTCACAAAGTGCTGGGGAGGGACTATTGACAAAGTCTTGTAATGACAGGACGAGGAGGAATGGGTTTGAAGTTTCAGAGGGGAGATTGAGACTGGATGTCAGGAGGAAGTTGTTTGCAGTGAGGGTGGTGAGACACTGGCACAGGTTGCCCAGGAAGGTTGTGGAGCACAGAATCTACAATCACATTCTGTGCTTCTGTGCTCCAGAACCTCCAGAACTGGAGGTGTTCAAGACCAGGCTGGATTAGTCCTTGAGTGACCTGTTCCAGTAGGAGGTGTCTTGCCTGTGGCACAGGAGGGTTGGAACTGGCTGAGCTTTGAGCTCCCTTCCAACCTAAACCATTCTGTGGTTGTATGACAAATGAGATCCCTGAGTAGGCAGCCTGAGTGGAAGGAGGTGAGCCTGGCTCATGTGCATCAGATATCACACATCCAGTATCCTAAGAGAGGAGATGGTGGCATGAGGAAAGCTTTGGACATAGAATCATAGAATCAGTCAGAGTTGGAAGGCACCACAAGGATCAGCCAGTCCCAACCCCCCTGCCATGCCCAGGGACACCCTACCCTAGAGCAGGCTGCCCACAGCCTCTGCCAGCCTGGCCAAAAACACCTCCAGGGATCTGGCCCCAAACATCTCCCTGCAGGGGCAACCCATTCCAGCCTCTCACCACTCTCAGGCTCAACAACTTCCTCCTCCTGGAAGTTCTCTGTGTTGCTGTGCTGGAAGATCCTGGGCCTTGTTCTGGATCTAGATTTCATGTCTGTGAGTAAGGCAGAAGCAAGGCTTGTGAAGGGAGATGTGGCACATGGCAGCTGGCTGTGGTTTCTAGTGTCAGCAGAGCAGATTCATTGCATCCTTACAACAGGACCACCCAGCTCCTGAAGCTGCTTTCTGCTTTCACACAGACCAAATATGTGCCCATGCTGCACAGCTGTTGTGCCTTAAGCAATGGCCACAGGGCAGAGAATTCTGTTGTTATTTTTGGGTGCCAGCAACTGTCCAATTAGCACAGATGCCACACTCACACTGGGGCTTTGTCTCTGGGAGCACTGCCTCAAAATAGCTCCAGAGCTTTGCAAATAGGGGGAAACATGAGACAACAGCCGAGATTTAAACGGCTTTCAGTCCTGCTGAACTTGGGTTGAAAGGAACCAGGAGCAAAATCTGTTTGGCACCATAATCCTCCTGATCATGCAGCAGCAGCAACAGCTGGCACTGCTAGCAGAAGGGCAGCCAAGAGCTGTTAGAACCATAGAATCAGTCAAGGCTGGAAGGGACCACAAGGATCAGCCAGTCCCAACCCCCCTGCCTTGCCCAGGACACCCTACCCTAGAGCAGGCTGCCCACAGCCTCTGCCAGCCTGGCCTTAAATGCCTCAACCACCTCCCTGGGCAACTCATTCCATATTTCAGATGGGATAGAAGTCATCCACAGTGGTATCTAGAGAGCTGGGGTGGGGGGTAGTGGAAAGCACAACAGCTTACTGCCTGTAGCTTGGGTTCTGACTCTGATTGTGGCAGTGTGCTGTGGAAGATTGTGATGGTTTGGGAGTTACCTGCCTCCCACACACACAGTGAATTCACCCAACCTAGACTCAGCCACCTGGAAGTTAAGGAATGGAGCTTTATATTCACAGCACAGCACAATTTTCAAGCACCTGTGTCACAGTGACTTATGGCAAGTGAGACCTCACACCAGGCAGAGGGTTAGCAGGTGAGGTCTGTTTAATCAGTGCTGGGTGACAAGGGGAGGTCGTCCTCCAGAGCCCTTGCACACCTTCACCTTGTTCAGGTGAGATGTTTATGCTACAGAATCATATTTATTGGGTGCAGGGGTAGAGTGAGTACAATTAGTTCTGGGAATGGGTGGAGTTATTACAGTCAGTTCCTGGAGCTCATTTCCATGGCCTCCTGCCTCTTCAGCCATGCTCATTGCCATCTGCTGCTTGGCTTGTGGGGTCTTTCTGATGAAGGCTCAACATCCCCAGGGAGGTTGTGGCTGCTCCCTCCCTGGAGGTGTTCAAGGCCAGGCTGGATGAGGTCTTGAGTGACCTGATCGAGTGGGAGGTGTCCCTGCCTATGGCACAGGGAGGGTTGGAACTGGATGATCTTTAAGGTCTCTTCCAACCTAAACCATTCTATGATTCTATCTTCCTCCCTCTGACCTCTCTACCCTTCATCCACCTGGCACCAGTTGTGGATCACATTCTTGGCTGGAGTCTGCAATGTTCTCATCTCTGCATGCAGCACTTTTCTTCTCCCTGAGAGTGTTTCAAGACCCTTTCAGGCTTAAGCCACCTCCTTTGTATTTACCTGGTTGATGCTGCTTTGTGTAAGTGCTCACTCAGTTAATGATTCAGCTGAGTTCCTACATTCTATGANTCCCCCAGCCCTAGCCAATGGCACTCAGTGCCCATCCAGGCTTGGCTTCAACACCTCCAGGGATGGGGACTCCACCACCTCCCTGGGCAGCCCATTCCAATGCCAATCACTCTCTCTGCCAACAACTTCCTCCTAACATCCAGCCTAGACCTGCCCTGCCACAACTTGAGGTCATGTCCCCTCGTTCCCTTTTCCCATATCAGTAGAAGAGATGCAGATGTGTTCAATGTCAGCCAAGCAGCAAGAAGTGTGATGTTTGCTTTCCATGGGTGGATCAGAGGCTCACAGGATGTGAGGGGCTGGGAGGGACCCAAAGAGCTCATCCAGTCCAACCCCCCTGCCACAGCAGGAGCAGACAATCTAGCTCAGGGCACACAGCAACACAGCCAGACAGAGTCTGCAAAGGCTCCACACAAGGAGCCTCCACAACCTCTCTGGGCAGCCTGTGCCACTGCTCTGGGACCCACACAGGCAAGAAGTTGCCTCTTGTCTTGAGCTGCAACCTCCTGTGCTGCAGCTTCCATCCACTGCTCCTTAGCCTACCCCAGGATTGCTTTCCATTGTTGGGAGAATTTTCAGTGCTTTGCATCCTGTGGGTTTAGAAATAAACCCTAGAAAGGCTTCAGGTGCTGGTAACTGGCAACCTGAATACCCAGCTGGGCTCAGACTCCAGACACTGCTAACAGAGCACACAAGTGCTCTGAAGATGCTGCCCATGCCCACGTTTTCAGTCTTTCCAGTTGCTGGGGTTTTGCCTGAGGTTTGTGCTCAGCCTTTCTCCTTGAGCTTGGAGGCTTAGCTTAGGGTGAAGGGAGACTAATAGCAGGTTTCTTCTCTGTCTCCTCACAGAAGTGGAAGATGAAAGGCAGCTTCATTCAGCATTTTGTCAGTGGTCTCTGCCTGGAAAACCAGCCCGGGAGAGTGGTCACCAACTCTTGCCAAGCAGCTGCACCTGGCCAGCAGTGGGAGGTGCTGCAGGCAACATGATGGCAGCACAGGGATCCCTTTTGTGTCTTTGTGCATGAGACTTTGGGAACAGAGGAGGCTGGGGGAAGGAGGAAGTGCTTTTTGTATGTCTAACCCTAGGTGTTTTCATTGTGCCACCATTTCAGCTCAGCTCTTGGTGTTTCTGAGCCTTTCAGACCAGCGGCTGGGGTGGGAGAGGGGTGAGGAGAGTTGTTGAAATCTTCCCATCTCGTGTCCCACTTTGTGGCTGATTGTGCACAGCTGCTCCCAGACAAAGAGGAGAACCCAGCCCAGTGGCGGCAGCCACCAGAGCTGCTTTGCAGCTCTCCCCATCCACTTCTTCTCTGCATCCAGACTCCACAACTTCCAGTCTTGGCAGCTTAGGCGATGCTTGCACAGGCAGTGGCAGCTCTTTGGTTCCCCTGACCTTTCTCCCTGTCACAGAGCATCATTCATGCACGAGTGCCTGGTCAGAAGAGTCTCCATGGCAGGTGAAAGGGCTGGGAAGGGACTAAGCAGACCCTGAGGCCAGGTTCATAGCCTGTCCCTTTCTCTGCCCACAGCAGCTGCCCTGCAGCCAAATGGGCTGAGGATGGCACAGCGATGACCAGAGAGCTGCAAGTGGGGCAGCCTGTTCTAACAGCAGAACTGGGGATTGGTTTGGAGGCTGGTCCCTGTCGGATTCTTGCTTCCAGTTTCCAGGGGTGGGAGGTTAGCCCTGCCTCCATGAGCGGCCCAAGGCTGCAGGCAGCCCAACCCCACCTGGCTTCAGGGCACTCAGAAGTGTTCTTTTACCCTGCAGCAATTCATTCACTGCAGGGTTTATCTGAAGACAGCTGGGTGCTGGTGCTTTGGGATGCCAGCAAAGCTGAGACCATTCTCTGACTGCTCCTCCTGGTGTTGCCAGATGCTGCCTGCTGCACCCCTGCACACAGCTGCGTGCCAGTGCCACTCGACCTGACTCAGGCCAGTGGAAGGAGCCCACCCAGTTGCCTGCTGTGAGAGGCAGAAGGGGACAGCCCTTAGGTCATCACAGGCTCCCTGCTGCTGGCTGGGCAGGAGCACAGCCTCCTGGCTGCCTCTGGCTCTGCATGGCACACAGCCCAGCTCACAAGCCCCCCAGTCCCCTTGCCCAGGTGCTTTTCTCTCTCTCAGACAGAGGAGGCAGAAGGCCTGGGGCTGCTCCAGCTGTGGCCCCCATCTCTCCTCTCCCCTTGGAGAGGTTGGTTGGTGCAGCTGAAAGTCAGCCCTGCACAAGTGCTGCCACAGCAGAGGCCCTGCCCTGTGTTCTGGGAACCCCAAAGAGGAGTGGTGTCTGCAGCTAGCACCCCAGCCCTGCACCCAGGCAGCAGCCAGCTGCAGCTCAGCCTCCGCTCTCACACCTGCCAGGGCAGGCTCACTTACTCAAGTGAAAAATTAATCCCCCACAAGCTTAACCTTGCCCACTAGAGTTGGTAAACTTCCCTCTTGGAGGCAGGTTTTGCCAGCTCTGTTTTCTGTTCCTGTCAGCAGGTTACCATCTCAGCACTGATGCAGCAGGGGAGTGACCTGCCTGGGCTGTGCAAACCCTTTGGTCCCAAGCTTACAGCATGGTGCAACAGGCAGGTTTTGCCAGCCAACTGTCCTCTCTAGCAGCCTCCCAGGGCAGCCAGCTGGTGAGGACACCTGCAGCAGGCAGATGCTTGCCTGCATCCTTCCTGCTGTAGAAGAGACAGGTTGTGCATCTGGGTTCTGAACAGCTGCCTGCTTTCCATCGTGGCTGGAGCCCCTCTTAATAGTTTCTCTTAGACTGGTTCTGGCCTGAGCAGTCAGCAAAGGAGCAGGCAGTGTTCTTCCTGCAGTNTTACCATCTCAGCACTGATGCAGCAGGGGAGTGACCTGCCTGGGCTGTGCAAACCCTTTGGACCAAGCTTACAGCATGACACAGCTGTGGGAATTGGGGGTGCTGACTTTGCAGAGATTTCTCTTTCCCTGCATAGAGAATTGCCTTGGCATGAGGCCAGGAGAGAGCAAGAAAGGGAAGAGGCAAGGAAGGGGAAGAAGGCAGGGCAGCCAG
>VWZI01008739.1:27273-49667 GCA_013396835.1 Psilopogon haemacephalus | reverse complement strand
CCAGGACAGCCTCAGCTAAATGCTGCCCTGCCAGCAGCTGCTCTTGGAAACAAGAGTCTGCAGAAGGTGTTACTGCCAGGACAGCATCCTCAGGCAGTAGGAGACAGGAACAGTCCAGAGTCCCTGTCACAGGAGGGCTATGGAGGGGCTGGAAGGTGTCCAGAGAAGGGCCACAAGGATGAGCAGAGGGCTGGAGCTGCTCTGCTCTGAGGAGAGACTGAGGGAGTTGTGGCTGTGCAGGCTGGACAGGAGAAGGCTCCCAAGTGACCTTAGTGTGCCCTTGCAGTATCTGAAGGGGGCTACAAGAAAGCTGGGGGGGGAATTTTTAGGGTGTCAGGTAGGGATAGAACTGGGGGGGATGGAACCAAGCTGGAAATGGGGAGATTCAGCCTGGAGGTGAGGAGGAAGGTGAGAGGCTGGAATGGGTTGCCCCTGCAGGGAAGTGTTTGGGGCCAGATCCCTGGAGGTGTTTTTGGCCAGGCTGGCAGAGGCTGTGGGCAGCCTGCTCTAGGGTAGGGTGTCCCTGGGCATGGCAGGGGGGTTGGGACTGGCTGATCCTTGTGGTGCCTTCCAACCCTGACTGCTTCTAGGATTCTGTGATTCCAAGTTCTCATGATCCTTGTGGCCCCTTCCAGCCCTGACTGATTCTATGATTCCAAGTTCTCATCTGCCTGGCTTGCCAAAAACTTGATCCAGACAGAAGGAGAGAGAGGCCCTTGAGCAGGTTGTGTGTGCCAGCTCTGAATACAATCCAGTGCTAAAGGATGAAGTGATTTCATCAGGATGCAGCATAATGCATCTGAGGTCCACACATTTCCCTCCCTGGCAGCTTATGGGTTGCAGCTAACAGCATCTTCACTCCTCCACCTGCTGCTGCTTCCTTTCTCCTTGCTCCCACTGTGTGTGTGCAGCTTTCTTCCAGTTGCTTCAAAACCATGCTGGGACTGGGACCCAGCTCTTCTACAAACAGTTCCCCTCACTGCTGCAGAGCACAGAAGCTCTGTCTCCAAGCCTTGGGCTATCCCTTGGTTCAAAGGGATCCCTGGCAGCCCTCTGGCTGCTGCCCTTGGCTTTGTGCTGGGCTCCAGTATTGGAGGTTACTGACAGCTGCTGGAGCAGAGGTGCCTGGGCTGGCTGTGGTGATTTGTGCCTCTTTTCCCACTGCTCCCTACCTGGGAGGGGGTGTGAAGTGGCATCCCTTTGGGACTGTTAGCTGAAGAGTGGATGCTCTCCTTCAGGAACCCCCAGGCTGGGGGAGAAAAGGAAAGAGGTGGGCATAAGCTAGATGCCACTCATTCAAACTGCCCCTGGAGTTGGGGGGCTACCAGAGCCCTAACTCTACCTGGTTGTGGACATGTTCTTCGGAGGTCACCTCCCCACAAAAAAACCCCTAAATGATCTGCCATCAAAAACACTGCTCACAGGACCTCCCCCTGCATCATCTCCTGCTTTCCAAGGGACTTGAGCAGTGGCTGGAAGGGAGGTGCATTACAAAAGGCTGCTTTTGAGTGTGGGCAGATTGGGAACGCTTGCCCCAAGCCATTGTTAGCATAGATTCTGGTTCTCTTGTGCTGAAGGGAAGGAGGAATGATGTTATTTGTGATTTGGTTTTTTTTGTTGTTTCCCCCTCCAAAGTCCACACAGGGCCATGCTTTGGAACAGGGCCCTGGTGGGGCTTTGGAAAGCAAACTAACTGAGCACCCCCCCCAGATTTGACCCAGTGGCTTGGTTCTTTACCAGTGGGAACCAGCAGCTGCTCACCCTTGAAACAGCCTCCTGGACTGCCAGGGCAGAGCCTTTGCACTGGGAATGCCTTTGGAGAAAGCTCTTAGTGCATCAGGTCATCCAATGCCATTTCATCTGCTGTCAACCACTGGGAGGGAGGGGAGGGGGAGCAGTTATTTAAGAGGAGCTGAAACTACTGCTGTGTGGAAATCAATTTTTTTTTAATATTTTTGTTTGTTTGTTTTGTTTTGTTTTGTTTTTCTTATTTCCCCACTCCCAAGTTGCACTTTGTCAGATGTAATTTATGTAGAGCCCAGATTTGTTTTTCCCCTCTTCTTGAAGAAAGCATGAGCCAGAGTCTTTTTAATGCCTGGAATAAAACCCACTTTGAAACAAGTGCTTCAGCCTGTTCTTATTCCCCTTCCTGTCCCATTGGAAAAGAGGCTCCATCCTTTCTTGTCCCCTCCCTGCATCTGTGCCTCCCTGGATTGGTCCACCCAAGCATACACACTCTGGTCCTTTGCATGGGTTCCTGCCCAGAGGGAGGCTGTAGGAGAAGGCAGAGAGGTTCCTAAGATCCTCTCTTGTCTGCTCCCTGCATCTGTGCCTCACTGGATTTGTCCACCCAGACATACACACTCTGATCCTTTGCATGTCCAGAGGGAGGCTGCAGGAGAAGGCAGTTCCTAAGATACTTTCTGGTCTGGTGCTTGCATCTGTGCCTCGCTGGATTTGTCCACCCAGACATACACACTCTGGTCCTTTGCATGGGTTCCTGTCCAGAGGGAGGCTGCAGGAGAAGGCAGAGAGGTTCCTAAGATCCTCTCTTGTCTGGTCCCTGCATCTGTGCCTCACTGGATTTGTCCACCCAGGCATACACACTCTGGTCCTTTGCATGGGTTCCTGTCCAGAGGGAGGCTGCAGGAGAAGGCACAGAAGTTCCTAAGATACTTTCTGGTCTGGTGCTTGCATCTGTGCCTCGCTGGATTTGTCCACCCAGGCATACACACTCTGGTCCTTTGCATGGTTTCCTGCTCAGAGGGAGGCTGCAGGAGAAGGCAGAGAGGTTCCTGAGATCCGTGGCCTGTCATTTGCAAGCAGCTGAAGCAGCCCTCCCTAGGTGGCCAGGCAGGTAAGTGGCCCTCAAACCACCACAGTAAGTATTCTGCCTGGCAAAAGCTAAGAGCAGAGGGAGGGGAGAAAAAAAAGATAACAAAAGCATCCACTTGGGACAAAATTGTGCTTTATGGTGATTTGGGGGCAAAATATCTTCCCTGGGTTTGATTTCCATGGAAACCAGCACAGCAGCACTGCTTACCACTGCCTGCAGCAAGGCACCACAGCAGCAGCAGCAGCAATGAGCTGGGCAGCACCAAGGGAGATCACAGAATCATAGAATAGAATCCTAGAAGCAGTCAGGGTTGGAAGGGACCACATGGAAGGGCCAGTTCCATGCCCAGGGACACCCTACCCTAGAGCAGGCTGCCCACAGCCTCTGCCAGCCTGGACAAAAACACCTCCAGGGATCTGGCCCCAAACACCTCCCTGCAGGGGCAACCCATTCCAGCCTCTCACCACTCTCATGCTCAACAACTTCCTCATCACCTCCCGGCTGACAGCTTCAAAAGTTCCTCCCCAGCCTTTTTGTAGCCCCCTTCAGATACTGGAAGGCCACAATAAGGATGCCTACACCCAGGAGTGTGAGCTGGGCAAAATGGGGGTCACTGACCCAAAAAAATCCACCCGTGGGCTCCTCTGCACTCCCTGGTTAGTCCCAGTTTGCTTTTCCCAAGAGGGCCTACAAAAAGAGCTGGGGAGGGATTTTTTTTTGTTTTTTTAGGCTATCAGGGAGTGACAGGACTGGCACAGCTCGAGGCTGTGTCCCCTCCTTCTGTCCCTGGCTGCCTGGCAGCAGAGCCCAACCCCAGCTGGCCACAACCTCCCTCCAGACAGCTGCAGAGAGCAATGAGCTCTGCCCTGAGCCTCCTCTTCTGCAGGCTGCACACCCCCAGCTCCCTCAGCCTAAAAGTGTAGCCAAGAGCCTGCTGCTTGGGGTGAAAGGACAGAATGTCAATGTCCAGGGTGGTCCTTCCATGGCTCCTCTCAAGGCTTCAGTGCTCCAGGTTCAATCTTCTCCTACTTTAACTCTCTTAAATGCTATTGTATGAGGTTTGCTTTGTGCTTTTCTTTTTTCTCTTTTTTTTTTTCCTCTTTTCTTCTTCTTCTTCTTCTTCTTCTTCTTCTTCTTCTTTCTCTTCTTCTTTCTTCTTCTTTCTTCCTCTTCTTCCTCTTCTTCTTCTTCTTCCTCTTCTTCTTCTTCTTCCTCTTCTTCTTCTTCTTCCTCTTCTTCTTCTTCTTCCTCTTCTTCTTCTTCTTCCTCTTCTTCTTCTTCTTCCTCTTCTTCTTCTTCTTCCTCTTCTTCTTCTTCCTCTTTCTTCTTATTTCTTCCTCTTCCTCTTCTTCCTCTTCTTCTTCTTCTTCCTTCCTCTTCTTCCTCTTCCTCTTCTTCTTCTTTCTTCCTCTTCTTCTCGTCCTCTTCTTCCTCTTCTTCTTCTTCCTCTTCTTCTTCTTCTTCCTCTTCTTCTTCCTCTTCTTCTTCTTNCTCCTTCTTCTTCCTTCCTCTTCTTCCTCTTCCTCTTCTTTGTTCTTCCTCTTCTTCTTCTTTTCTTCTTCCTCTTCTTCCTCTTCTTCTTCTTCCTCTTCTTCTTCTTTCTTCCTCTTCCTCTTCTTCATCTTCTTCCTCTTCTTCTTCTTTTCTTCCTCTTCTTCTTCTTTCTTCCTCTTCTTCCTCTTCCTCTTCTTCTTCTTTCTTCCTATTCTTCTTCTTCTTCTCTTCCTCTTCTTCCTCTTCTTCTTCTTCTTCCTTCCGCTTCCTCTTCTTCATTTTCTTCTTCTTTCTTCCTCTTCCTCTTCCTCTTCCTCTTCCTCTTCTTCTTCTTCTTCACAGCAATCCAGAGGCTACACCTGCTAAAGCTGTGGACAGGGACAAGCGAAGGATGTCGCAGTCCCTCCAATCAGCCCAGCTCTGCTTTCTGTCGGAGCAGATGAAAGCAGCCCCCAAAGAGACCCACTTGACACCTGTGAGTCTTCCCAGGCAATCAGCTGCTCCCGGCTCCTTCCCCCCCAGAGCAATCTAAATGCTAAGTAGATCTTTAAGATCATTACCATCTCCAAGACCAGAGCCCTCTCCGCCTGCCAGCACCTGATGCTCCTTAGCAGCATTCAACCTGCCACACATCACTTCTGCTTAAACTGATTTTGGCAGGATTTTGGCAGGCTCCTGCGAGTGCTGAGCCTATGCCGAGGAGCTTAGGGGAGCCTCTGGAGCACAAACTGCTCCCGAAAGAGAGAGAGGAGAGAGAGAATGGGTCTGGATTGCTGCCAAACTCCTCCCTTTCCCTCCCTCCCAGATTAATTTTGATCTTATTAGACAACTCATCCCTTTTTCTCCTTCCCTGGTCAATTTTGGCCTTATTAGAGAGCGTCAGTGAACATCAGCCTAAGCTGGGTCCCCAGATCAGAGATTTGGAGGTTGTGAGGCCATCAGAGTCAGCAGTCAGCTTGGCCAGTTCTGGAGCATGGTTTCCTTGTGATGCTGTTCAGCACAGGAGGCTTCCTGCTTCCTTAAAGCACAGCACAACTCTCTCCGAGGGGCAGTGTACAGTTCAGAGGCTGCACTCAGCAAGGTCTTGTGAACTCCATCTAAAGTGCCTGTTGACCACCTCAGACCCTTTGGGAGGGCTCAGCCTACTGCCAGAGAGCTCAGCTCTGTGCAAGTCTGCTTTTGCCAACCTCAGGAGGGTCAACGAGGCTGAGGACAACGTCCTGCAGATGCCTCGAGGACCACAAGGATCATCCAGTTCCAACTACTTGAGCTCTGAATATCACAACAAGGCCAAGGGCAAGGTCCTGCAGCTGGGTGGAGGCAATGCCAAGCACCAATGCAGGCTGGGTAGGGACTGGCTGGAGAGCAGCCCTGAGGAGAGGGACTTGGGGGTGCTGGTGGTGGAGGAGAAGCTGAAGATGAGGCAGCAGTGTGCACTTGCAGGGCAGAAAGGCAAGCAGAGGCTGGGCTGCAGCAGGAGCAGTGTGGGCAGCAGGGCCAGGGAGGGGATTCTGCCCCTCTGCTGTGCTCTGCTGAGAGCCCACCTGGAGTAGTGCATCCAGTGCTGGAGCCCCTGGGACAAGAGGGATGTGGAGATGCTGGAGGTGTGCAGAGAAGGGCCCCGAGGATGCTCAGAGGGCTGCAGCACCTCTGCTGTGAGCACAGCCTGAAAGAGTTGGGGCTGTGCAGGCTGCAGAAGAGGAGGCTCCCAGGGGACCTTCTGGTGGCCTTCCAGGATCTGAAGGAGGCTACAAAAAAAGCTGGGGAGGGACTTTTGAGGGTGTCAGGGAGTGCCAGGACTGGGGGAATGGAGCAAAGCTGGAGGTGAGGAGATTGAGGGTGGAGGTGAGGAGGAAGTTGTTGAGTATGAGAGTGGTGAGAGGCTGGAATGGGTTGCCCCTGCAGGGAGGGGTTTGGGGCCAGATCCCTGGAGGTGTTTTTGGCCAGGCTGGCAGAGGCTGTGGGCAGCCTGCTCTAGGGTAGGGTGTCCCTGGGCATGGCAGGGGGGGTTGGGACTGGCTGATCCTTGTGGTCCCTTCTCAACCCTGACTGATTCTAGGATTTGGAAAGTAGGGCATTAAAACAGCAGATGAGTGCTGCTGCAGGGCACAGATCTCAGTGGCTCCTACCCACAGATAGCTGTGGATAACTGAAACCTGGAATCAAATCCTCCATAAGGTAATTGTCTTGCTTACAATCCCTTAGCACTTAACAAAGATGGTCTGAGCTCAGCTGGGATAAAGTTCCTTGGGGTGGGTAGACTCACAGAATGTCAGGGGCTGGAAGGGACCTCCAAAGCTCATCTGGTCCAGCCCCACTGCCACAACAGCATCACCCAGAGCAAATCACACAGGAACACATCCAGACAGGTTTGGAATATCTCCAGAGTGGGAGCCTCCACAACCTCCCCTGGGCAGCCTGTTCCAGTGCTCTGTCACCCTCACAGGGAAAAAAAATTCCTCCTCAGGTTCACCTGGAACCTCCTCTGGCTCAGCTTCCACCCAGTGCCCCCTGCCCTGTCAGTGGTGTTGGAGCAGATCCTGAACTGTGAAAACAGAGCTGCAAATGTCTGAAGTGAGTCCAGCTTTGGAGAAGAGCTGAGGAGGTTGGATTCCAGCATGAGACCTGATGATTCAAATCCTACCTACCCCCTTTGGAGCTGGGCTCTTGGGCACCAAGCATCACCTAGGGCACAAATTAGAGAAGAGTCTGAAGCAAGCTGGCTTTGAGCCCTGTGTTTTGGCCAGGATGCCACATACCCAGCCTGGCCAAAAGCTCTCACTCCAAGGTCTCATTTGAACTGTCTGTGCTTCACCCCCACAGCTCTCTTCTCCTTTACCCTGCTAAGATGCTGCAAAGGAGTGGTTGGGTCAGTGGGGTTCATGGGACCCTTCCGTGGCTGTGCTGCTCAGATGTGAGCTCAGAGCCTCCAGGCACCAGGTCCATTAGTAAATCAGATTGCAAACTCCCAAAGGGTTTGGGGGTTTGTTTTTTTATGGTGTTGCTCAGAGGGACAGCAGGCTCTGCTCAAGGAATTTCCTCTGCATTAGACAGCAATAAAACCTGACCCCAGAGGACCTGGAGTGTGTGTGAGAAGGGTTATGTGAGGGCTCTCCCTTGCCCTCCAGGGCTCCCATCAGCTGAGCTGTTCAATCATGCCTCAATGTGACCACAAGGCCAAGCAAGCTGATGAAAGGGAACTGACAGGAGAGTGCCTGCTGGAGCAGTGAGTGACCAAGCAGCTCCTGAGAGCTGTAAAAGGCTGTAAGGGGATCAATATTCTCCACGCTCTCATTTCTAACTGGGTGTTAATGCCAGGCTCTGATTCATGCACTTCATTAAGTGGACTCAGATGGAGTTTCTGTATCAGAGTTTATGCTCCCAGGGCACAGGGCAGGAATAGCAGCAGCAAGCAATTGCCAAGGTCCCTAGAACTCATCTGGAGAAGAAATTGTGAGAGTGCTGAGGCATTAGACTTCAAAAGAAACAAGAATGTGGCTAAATCACAGAATGCTTTAGGTAGGAAGAGAGCTCAAAGCTCAGCCAGTTCCAACCCCACCTGGGCCATAGGCAGGGACACCTCCCACTAGAACAGGTCACTCAAGGACTCATCCAGCCTGGTCCTCAACACCTCCAGGGAGGTGAGACCCTGGCACAGGGTGCCCAGGGAGGTTGTGGAGCACAGAAGCACAGAATGGGATCAAAGATCACACTTGGTGATTCTATGCTCCACAGCCTCCCTGGGCAACCTGTGCCAGTGTCTCACCAGTGCTATTAATTGCATTTAAGTTTACAAACCAGAACAAAACAAGAGAGATAGAGCAGGATTCTAGGTTGGACTGCGTATGGTGGGGGGGTGGGGGAGTGGAACTGGGTGGTTTTTGAGGTCTCTTCCAGCCTAAACCATTCTATGATTCTATGGACTGGGTGATCTTGAGGAGCTTTGCCTACCTGCGTGGTGCTGTGATTCTGTATTTGTCAGGGTGCATGTCAGGTTTTGCTGGAAAGCAGGGGCAAGACATATCAGATAGGTCAATGGATGTGTGAAGAAGAACTAAAAGGGGAATCGGATCAAAGTGCTCAGCATCAAGTTGTGCAGCTGGGGCCGTGCTGGGACCTCTTACATTGCTCCAGGAGCCAAAAGAGAGCCTGGACAAGTCACAGAATCACAGCAACACCCAGGTGGGCAAAGCCCCTCAGGAGCACCGAGTCCAACCTGGAACCCTACTCTGCAAGATTCACCTTCAACCATAGCCCCAAGCACCACATCCAAACCAGCCTGAAACACAGCCAGGCTGGGGGACTCCATCACCTCCCTGGGCAGATCATTCTAGTTGCTTGGCTAGGGCTGGGTGCTAGGTTGGGCTGGATGAGCTTGGAGGTCTCTTCCAACCTGGTTGACTCTTCTATTCTATTCTATTCTATTCTATTCTATTCTATTCTATTCTATTCTATTCTATTCTATTCTATTCTATTCGATTCGATTCGATTCTATTCTATTCTATTCTATTCTATTCTATTTCATTCCATTTTCTCCCTGAAAAACTTTTTCCTAATATCCAATCTAGAATCATAGAATTAACCAGGCTGGAAAAGACCTCCAGGATCATCCAGCCCAACCTATCACCTCACCCTTCTCATTAACTAACCCCTGGCACTGAGTACCTCAAGCAGCCTCCTCTTAAACTCCTCCAGGGATGGGGACTCCACCACCTCCCTGGGAAGCTCATTCCAGTCCCTGACCACCCTCTAAGTGAAAACCTTTTTCCCTAATGTCCAATCTAAACCTCCCCAGCCTCAGCCTGAGGCCATTCCCCCTTTGTAAAGTCACAGAGGTAGGTTTTGGTGTTTTGTGGGTTTGGTTTTTTTTTTCCCCCCAATCTGAAATATGTCTCAGACACCTTTGAGTCTGGAGCTCCATTCCTCCTGCAGCAGGATTTAAGGGATCTCTACCTCCTCGTGGCAGTGTGCCTGGGGGTAGTCATAAATTTTCTACAGAATCAGTTTAAATGGGGAAGTCAGACTTACAGAGCTGGAAAATGTTTTGTGTGAGATGTCTTTGGGGCAGGGAGGGAGAGGGCAGGGGAGGGGTAATAAAAATTCTACCTGTGGCTGTACCCTCACATGGAGAAATGTAGGTCTCCAGGTGAGATGCCAAGGCAGGAGGGGGTATGAGGAGTAAGGCAGAAGCCAGGTGAGCAGAAATGCTGCCTAGATTATGCAATCTGCTAACAAGGTGATTAGGACGTTAATTAGAAGCAGGAGGGAGGTGCTTGTTTCTCCTGGGGGTTCTCAGGAGGGAAGCACTTTCTGGAGCTTTGGCTGTGCCTTCTGCCAGGAAAGAGGGAAGCACAGGTCAGTGGTTAACGTACCCAGCATCTGAAGGGGGCCTGCAAAAAAAGCTGGGGAGGGACTTCTGAGGCTGTCAGGGAGTGACAGGACTGGGGGGAATGGAGCAAAGCTGGAGGTGGGGAGATTGAGGCTGGAGGTGAGGAGGAAGTTGTTGAGCATGAGAGTGGTGAGAGGCTGGAATGGGTTGCCCCTACAGGGAGGTGTTTGGGGCCAGATCCCTGGAGGTGTTTGGGGCCAGGTTGGCAGAGGCTGTGTGCAGCCTGCTCTAGGGTAGGGTGTCCCTGGGCATGGCAGGGGGGTTGGGACTGGCTGATCCTTGTGCTCCCTTCCAACCCTGACTGAGTGTATGTTTCTATGTATCCTCTGCTCTGCTGGCTTCGGATAGGCTTTGAGCTCTCCAAAATACCCAAGGTGAGTGTCCTTATTAAGAACAAAAACTTGGATGTTCTTGCCTGTCTCTTTCTGAAGAGTTTTTAGCTGAAGTAGTTTCATTTTGCATGAATATTGAGGGCTTTTACTTGGAGATCATAGAAATAAATAGCATCATAGATGATGGGGGAAGGGAGGGAGGGAGCAGAGAGTGAAAATTTGACTGTGTTGTTAAAAGTGAAAATAACACAGAATGCAATGTTGAGAGGCCTTAAATGACTCATTTGTGGTTAAGGCTGACCTGATCTAGTGGGAGGTGTCCCTGCCTATGGCAGGGGGTTGGAACTGGATGATCTTGGAGGTCTCTTCCAACCTAAACCATTCTATGATTCTAAGGCTGAGGAGATGTCAATACCACTGTGTGAAATGCTGCCTTCAGTTTGGGGCTCCCCAGTTGCAGAGGGACAGGGAGCTGCTGGAGAAGCTCCAGGAGAGGGCTGTGAGGATGCTGAGGGGACTGCAGCACTGCCTGGGGAGGAGAGGCTGAGGGACCTGGGGCTGCTTAGGCTGCAGAAGAGAAGACTCAGAGGGGATTGGATCAATGTTTGTAAATCTCTGAGGGCTGGGGGTGAGGAGGGGGGGGACAGGCTCTGCTCACTGCTCCCTGCCATAGGCCAAGGAGCAATGGATGGAAGCTGCAGCANTGCTCCTGCTGTGGCAGGGGGGTTGGACTGGATGATCTCCTTGGGTCCCTTCCAACCCCTGACATCTGTGAACCTGTGAAAACCTCGTTGAGAGCTGCAGGTGCCCAGCAGGCTATGTTCAGTCAAACTGGGGAAGCTGCAGAAAGCTGCTGGGGTGAGCAGGAGACAAAGCCACTTGTTGTACAAGGGAAGAAACAGCTACTAATCCTGTGCCACTAATGGAGCAAAACTGAGACAAGGAATGCTTAGTTTGCCTGGGAGATGAGGGTAGAAGTGCTTGCAGGAACAACATGAGATGATGCTGCTAGTGCAAAGTGGATAGAGATTGAAATGACACTCACTTGGGCCGGGCTTTTATGGGAATGCTAATGAGCTGACAGATGCTTTCTGCAAGAGAATTAGAAGCCAGCCAGGGAAAGCAGAGTGTTCTTGGCATGCTCTGATCTTCTGGAGATGATGAGGATGGAGAAGAAATGATTCTGACTCAGGGAATGCCCCTCCTGGAAGAAGGGGGGAATGCCCCTCCTGGAAGAAGGGGGGAATGCCCCTCCTGGAAGAAGGGGGGAATGCCCCTCCTGGAAAAGGGGGAATGCCCCTCCTGGAAAAAGGGGAATGCCCCTCCTAGAAGGGAACACTTGAATGCTGCCCCTGCTTGCTACCCTCCAGCTGTGCTTCAGTGCTTTTGCTGCATTCCATCGTTGCAGCTGAGCAGATAACACGAACTAACAATTCCCTCTGGGATCAAGTTAAGGCATTGAGAGAGGAGAGATTTATTTCTCTTCTTTTTTTTTTTTTTTCCCCCCCCACTCTGCTATTTCCTTCCTGCTCAGGACCCAAGAGTCCACACAAATGTGGAGCAAGGTTCATGTCTAATGGTGGTGGCAATGATTCTCCTCTCCTCCCATGCAAGTCCATTTACTGCAGGCTGCATTAGGTTGCCTTTGCCTCCCAATGAGATTAGCAGAGGGTGTTGGAGGGGGGAGGTAGGGGGCACAGTGTGACTGCTTCTCTCTCCAGCATGCCTGCTTCTCATCTTCCCCTGATGTTTTACAACGTCTTTGAGCTTTCCCTATCAGTGCATCACAGATTTCTGAGGCTTTTTAGCTGCTATACAGTTTTTTTGTTGTTGTTTGCTTGGTTTTTTTGGTAATTTGTTATGGGCTGGAAAAAAAATTGAGGTGTGTGTGCAATGATTGCATTGTGGTGATGACCTCTGGGGGTGAAACCTCTAGGACAAGGCACTGTTTCCAGGGCAGCAGATGAACCTTCATTCATTCAGACAGAACAAGATGACAGCAGACTGTTCTGCATCCTGGTTTTGGTCGCTGGGGATGAGTTGTACTTTCTGTAGCCTGGGGAATGCTACTGCAGTCATGTACAGCTGCAAAAGGACTTTGTAGCTTGCCATTTGCAGCACCACCCCAAGTGGCCTGGGAGCACTGAGTTCAAATGCTTGCATGAAGTTGGTCAGAGCAGGAATTCAAAGCTTAGGTTTCCCATGTTCATGTTGTGGGGTGTTCTGGCAGTGGGTCCAATGGAATGGCTGATAAGGTAGTTAGGAGAAAGAGTCAGAAGTTATCGAGTTGAATCCTGCTCAGAGTAGGCTTAACTAAGTCAGTTTGCTCAGTGCTGTGTCCAGTTAGGTCATGAGCATCCCCAAGAACACAGGAAAGGATCCAGTGGAGGGCTCCAAGGATGCTGAGGGGACTGCAGCATTGCCTGGGGAGGAGAGGCTGAGGGACCTGGGGCTGCTTAGTCTGCAGAAGAGAAGCCTGAGAGGGGATTGAATCAATGTTTATAAATCTGAGGGCTGGGGGTAAGGAGGGGGGGAACAGGCTCTGCTCACTGCTCCCTGCCATAGGCCAAGGAGCAATGGATGGAAGCTCCAGCACAGGAATCACTGTCCCTAGAGGTGTTTAAGACAAGACTGGATGAGGCACTTAGTGCCATGGCCTAATTGACTGGATAGGGCTGGGTGAGTTGGACTGGGTGAGTTGGACTGGGTGAGCTTGGAGATGTCTTCCAACCTGACTGATTCTGTGATTCTGTTAAATGTTTCCCAGAGATTAACCTCTCACATATAAGGAGAGAGTTATTCTACTACTTGCTCTGTGGTCGTTGTTCATATTGCACAGGAATGTCATCATACAGAGCAACAGTGAACTTGGTAAGTTTTTACTTACTGTGTCAAGCACTTAAGAGATTTAAGTAACTTTAAGTGGATTAATGTACCTCTGACCTACTGTGTTTTGAAAACTGATCTTTAGGATAAAGCACATTTTGATGTCAGCAGATCGAACTGGTTCCTGGTCACCAAAACTGCAGCACTGGCAGGTCTGGCTTCCCATTTGTGTTTGTGTTGAGAAAAGAGTTTAACACACCCTCCCAGGATCTTTTAAGGATTTCTGTCTCTGAAGCAATTTGATTCCAAGTCTTCAGCAGCTATTACTTACCACTTAAGTGAAGTTGTTTTCATTAGATCTTTACTATAGACAATTAGACCCAAGATTCTTTCAAGCCAATCCATCTGCTGCAAGAAATTATTGATGTTTCAGAATGTCAAGTGCACTGCAGAGAATTGCATTCCTGTTACTCTTGGAAATGCTTCTGAGTACATCTCTAGCCCAAGACTCAAATTTGTACCTATAGGAGGCAGACTCTGGACTAATGCAAAGGCACAAAGTACCAGGCCAGCCTTGCTTTCCTACCTGTGTCATTTTTGGTCTAATCTGTCCTCCAGTCCATACAGTAAAAGAACAGAGATCAGCACTCAAGACATCCAGGGGCAGACAGAACTCCACAGTGCATGCTAGCAGGTAAGTCCTTATCCTTTGTGAAGAGAATATGCAGTTGGGGGCAGATCAGCATCAAAACAATTTTGTTGGACTGTTCCCTTGGGAGAAGGTTGGAAGTACACCTAAATTTGTGAGGCCTGTGATGGGATACTTTCAGCCTGCTCCTGCCATCACCCATTCTAGAGCAGACAGCCTTACTTAAACTTAAGTACAATTGGGTTATTGCTTCCCAAAGATCCCCAGGAAACAATATTTAAGACTAGTTCAGTGAGGTTAACTTGGCAGGCCAAACTTTGAGCCTTTCTGTAATACAGCAAATGACTGCTGGCTCAGGCCACATAAACTTTTGAGCCCCGTTCCCTGGCAAAGAGGCAAGAAACGCTTCATTTGTTTGGCAAAACCCACAAAATCCAGCACTCAGGTTTTAACTAAAGGGTAGTTTTTTTTATTCCCCATTGATATAATGTCAAGGACATAACTAAACGTTGAAAAAAAATCCCTTGAGGGCACATACAGTGAATGTGGTGAAGTATAATGTGAACAGCCCCAGGGATTCAAACAAAGGAGGACCATTAGCTAACCAGAGGAAAAAAAACCCCCAAAACTCTGAAGATGTTGCCTTTTTTTTTTTTTTCCTCACCATTTACATTGGAAAAAAAAAAAATTCAAATCCAATGAAATCCTTCCCTCTCTACCAATACATTCAGTCCTGGCTAAAGAGTTGAACAAGATGGCAACAGGATGACTATAATACAAAACGTTCACTACTACACTCTGTACACACCTGTTGTCCAAGCCCTCCCCCCAAAAACCCCCAGGGTGATGGTGCCTCCATTATTTGCTTGCTTGCTGGGCCTGCCTGCGGAGGAGGACATAGATCTTCTCCTTTATCCAGTCTTTGTTGTATGGTTGGTATGTCTGAGTATCAGCACGGTAACTACAGGGGGAAAAAACAGAATTGATGTTTCTAGGTTAGTCTCAGTTATTCCAAGCACAGCAGTGCACACTGATACAGTCACACAAAGCTCAACAGCTTGCAGTGTGAGTGCAGCCCAGACAGCAACTGTGTGCTGGGCTGCAGCAAGAGCAGCTGTGGGCAGCAGGACAAGGGAGGGGATTGTGCCCCATGGCTCTGCTCTCCTCACACCCCACCTGCAGCACTGTCTGCAGCTCTGCAGCCCCCAGCACAAGAATCATAGAATCAGTCAGGGTTGGAAGGGACCACAAGGATCATCCAGTTCCACCCGCACCCCCTCCCCACCATGGGCAAGGACACCCTACCCTAGATCAGGCTGGACATGGAAGTGTTGGAGCCAGTGCAGAGGAGGCCACCAAGATGCAGCTGAGAGGGCTGCAGCAGCTCTGCTCTGAGCACAGGCACAGAGAGTTGGGGCTCTGCAGCCTGCAGAGGAGAAGGCTACCAGGAGACCTTGGAGTAGCCTTGCAGGATCTGAAGGGGGCTGCAGGAGGGCTGGGGAGGGACTACTGACAAGGTCTGTTGATGCCAGGAGGAGGAGGAATGGGTTTGAAGTGTGAGAGGGGAGATTGAAAGTGGATGTTAGGAGGAAGTTGTTTGCAGTGAGGGTGGTGAGACACTGGCACAGGTTGCCCAGGGAGACTGTGGAGCACAGAAGCCCAGAATGTGATTGAAGCTTCTGTGCTCCACAACCTCCCTGGAGGTGTTCAAGGCCAGGTTGGATGAATCCTTGAATGACCTGTTCTAGTGGGAAGTGTCCCTGCCTATGGCCCAGGGGGGTTGGAACTGGCTGAGCTTTGAGCTCCCTTCCAACCTAAACCATTCTATGATTCTATAGTTGATGGTAGCTCCACTGCAGTACTAAGAAATGTCAGTTTCAGGAAAAATGACTGCTTTCTGCCCCCACCCCAGGCCCTTCCTCGATGCCACAAGGCAAGAGCAGACATCAAGTACCTCAGGAATCTCCAGCAGCACAAGATGTGTCTGGGACACTGTGTGCTACGTGTGCCATCTGGTGGAAAACTACGAGCTGAAGTACAGCAGAGCACCAAGTTTGCAAGCCTCCTTAAATAAGGCTCAAGACTGCCAGAAAACAGCTGCCACTACCTAAAGTGAGTAGCCTGGGTCTGTTAGATCAAGTGAAGCAAAGAGTATGATTCATTTCATAGAATCATAGAATGGTTTAGGTTGGAAGGGACCAGGATCACAGGAAGTTAGGGGTTGGAAGGAGACTCAAGTTGATCAGAGTCCAAACCGCAAAGCTCATCCAGTCCCAACCCCTCTGTGCCATAGGCAGGGACACCTCCCACCAGAACAGATTGCTCAAGGCTTCATCCAGCCTGGCCTTGAACACCTCCAGAGAAGCTGTGGAGCACAGAATGTGATCTTTGATCACAACCTCCCTGGGCAACCTGTGCCAGTGTCTCACCACCCTCCCTGCAAAGAACTTGCTCCTCACATCCAGTTTCAATCTCCCCTCTGCCAGTTTAAACCCATTCCCCCTTGTCCTTCCAATACCTGAAAGTGTCCTACAGGAAGGCTGGAGGAGGGACTATTCACAAGGTCTTGCAATGACAGGAGGAGGAGGAATGGGTTTGAAGTGGCAGAGGGGGTATTGAAACTGGATGTCAGGAGGAAGTGGTTTGCAGTGAGGGTGGTGAGACACTGGCACAGGTTGCCCAGGGAGGCTGTGGCTGTTCCCTCCCTGGAGGTGGTGAGGATCAGGCTGGATGAGTGCTTGAGCGACCTGATCTAGTGGGAGGTGTCCCTGCCTGTGGCACAGTGGGGTTGGGACTGGCTGAGCTTTGAGTTCCCTTCCAATCTAAACCATTCTGTGATTCCAAAACCTTGTAAATAGTCCCTCCCCAGCCTTCCTGTAGCTGTCACCCCTTTTCACCAGCCCAGCACTATGACACCTGAAAACAAAAGATGTGAGAATGTCTAGGGAGAAGGAATGTGCAGAAACTCCAGTCCTGTTTCACTTCTACTGAGAGCTGTGTTAAAGGGCAGTTGTAATGAAGCCACCATTTGTAACACAGGTTCTGCACCTACATCAAAATGCAAAGGAAAGCAATGTGAGGCACAGAGGCCTTTTCAAAGAGCTTTTACTTTTAAACTGAAATTAGCTGGCAATGGCAGTTCACTGTGCAGCTGCTGTGCACTGGGATTGCAGACAGCTGCAGTAATGTCCACAGCAGATGCTCAGTGGGTTAAAGTTTCTGGCCAAATGCTATGTCTGACTGTGAGATCTGTATCCCTACTCCCACCAAATGCCTGCAAAATTGGTGCCACTGTCATATCAAACCATTACCCTGGAATTCAGGGTATGAAAAGTACTCATTACCTGCAGTTAATGATTAAGTTCCAACGTAATGCCCTAAAGAATGAAATTTAGCACAGGAATTTCTCAGTGCAGTCAGAATGGAAAGCACCCAAGATCACTTTTGCTGCCTGCAGCACAACACACAGAGGAGAACTGGAGATGATGTCATCACAACACTTAATTATCCAGAGCTCTCTGTGGGACTGAGCTGTTCCTCAGTCACCTCATTAAGACTCATGTACGGTCCCATCTTTCTGTACCTTGATCAAATTAAGGGTTGACTGCAATGCACTTCTGCAGGCTTCTACTGTGCTAGTACAGCTCTCTGCTGAGCAACCTCCTGTATTCATCCTGCCTCCTTAAGAATCACACTGACTGCAGCAAGGCAGAGCAGGTATGGCCTCCATTTAAACAGGGGCTAGCATTAATGAAATATGTTGCTGCATTAAACAGCTGAACCTCAAGACCTGAAATGCTGTGAGCTTCAATGTGACCAATCTGAGTTGAACCATCTAAGGTTCTTCTAAGGTTTCTGTAGAGGCTCAGAGGTGCCCTCTGCTGTGAGGGCAGACTGAAAGAGTTGGGGCTGTGCAGGCTGGAGAAGAGGAGGCTCCCAGGGGACCTTCTTGTAGCCTTCCAGGATCTGAAGTGGGCTACAAAAAAGCTGGGGAGGGATTTCTGAGGCTATCAGGGAGTGATAGGACTGGGGGGAATGGAGCAAAGCTGGAGGTGGGGAGATTGAGGCTGGAGGTGAGGAGGAAGTTGTTGAGCATGAGAGTGGTGAGAGACTGGAATGGGTTGCCCAGGGAGGTGGTTGGGGTCACATCCCTGGAGGTGTTTGCAGCTGGCAGAGGCTGTGGGCAGCCTGCTCTAGGGTAGGGTGTCCCTGGGCATGGCAGTGGGGTTGGGACTGCCTGATCCTTGTGGTCCCTTCCAACCCTGACTGATTCTATCCTTTCAATTCAGGTAGTTGGACTTCTCAAAGTGGGCAAAAAGGACTTCTACAATTGAACTTACACAAGACAGCTGAGGTCTGCCAAGTCATCAATGAAGTCAAACAACTGGCTGATGTCATATGTAATGGATGGACTGTTGGGATTCATTCTCTTCAGATGCTCCTCATACATTTTACAGACTCCTGTGGAGAAGTGAGATGAAGAAAGTGATATTAAAATCCCAACAACTCAGACTTCTTCAGCTACTGAACCGCAGACATCAGGAAAGTTCAGAGATGGCTACCATGAAAACAAGAGACAAAAGCTTCTTAACTCAGATTTTGCAGAGTTCAAATACTTCTGCTTTAGTTGTTTGCACTAAAACATAATACTATAAAATTAGATGAGATGCATGGAAGGCAGCATTATCTAGAGGGAAAACCTTTTTAGTTTAGTCAAAGATGTAGCTTTCCATGCAGTAAGCTGCAACAGAAACATGAAATTCCTTCTAATAATTTTAAGCAGTTGCAGCTTAACCATATAAACACCTGAGGAAGAGTTAACGACAAACAGAGCTACTCAAATCTCATGAAGAGGGGAAATGTAAACTGCATGTTAGGAGGAAGTTGTTTGCAGTGAGGGTGGTGAGACACTGGCACAGATTGCTCAGGGAGGCTGTGGCTGCTCCCTCCCTAGAGGTGTTCAAGGCCAGGCTGGATGAGGCCTTGAGCGACCTGTTCTAGTGGGAGGTGTCCCTGCCTATGGCACAGGGAAGCTGGAACTGGATGAGCTTTGAGGTCCCTTCCAACCTAAACCATTCTATGATTCTTGGTTAAATAGGGCTACTGAGGTAAAAGTGATAGCACAAGCCTGTATATGAATTTAAATCAGTTTTATTTAAGCTAGTTCATAAATAATTCAGGTATATTTAAGAGGAATAAAATAGTTAAGTGAGCAGAGAGGCTTTACATGGTCTTTACTATGCTGTGTTAGCCTCACAAGAATCTCTCAGGGTTGGAATTTCTGATGCTAAGTGAACTTCCACATCTAAATCTTACAGCTTTGGTGTTTGGGAAGATGTTAAAAATGGGGTTTGGGCTACAGTTCCTGACTACCAGATCTGCACCTACCTTCCATGCACTCGTTCACCGATTCATAGTCAGCATATGTTCTGCCTTCTGGCCTCTTGGTAGGCTGGACAAGTAAAATTGTGTGAGACTGAAAAGCAAAACAAACCCAAGAAAACAGTTTACTTGCAAAATCTGAATTATTTTTTTGCTTGAAGTTACCCATCTGAAGCATTAAGAAGGTTGGATGAGGCCTTGAGCGACCTCTTGTAGTGGGAGGTGTCCCTGCCTATGGCAGGGGGTTGGAACTGGCTGAGCTTTGAGCTCCCTTCCAACCTAAACCATTCTATGATCCTTGTGGTCCCTTCCCACCCTGAGTGATTCTATGATTAAGTGACCTGTTCTAGTGGGAGGTGTCCCTGCCTATGGCAGGGGTTTGGAAGTGGCTGAGCTTTGAGCTCCCTTCCAACCGAAACCATTCTATGATTCTGTGAGTAATATTAAAACACTGAACTATCAACCAAGGACAGGGGCATTTTCCAAACAGCATTTACTGTTTGTAGAGGATGTATCAGCAATTTTTGTTTTCAGTCCATCCTATCAATCCCCACTTCACTTCAAAGTGTGCAGAACTGACAGTGTGATGAAAAATACCATGGAAAATTGAGGTTTCTATTTAAACACAACTGCAAAGCAGTGAAGTCAAGGCATAAAATCTGTGCCATTGCTGCCTTTACTCGTTTGGAACAAAATGCACCTTGCTGGTGAGATTTTAAGTATGCTGACTAAAGAGTCAAGCTCCACTTTGCTGTCAGCCTCACCTTCAAAGATCTGAACAGCTCAACAGTTCGTCGAGCTTAAAGGCAACACAAATTACACAACAAATCTGCACTTCATGCTGAGGATTATTTCTTGACAAACAGATTTTTGGTACTTTGGTGAGCCTGCAGAAGCAGCGATTATGGCACAGGGAAGTGTTGCAAATGTCAGAGTCTGTGTGCTTGTTCTTCTGCAGGGAAGACTGAAGATGACTACAATCTGTGTCTTGTGTGGTTTCTGTCCTATTTTTTGCTTGGCTACAGCAAGCAATTTGAGCAAACAGCAAGCAAGACTTTGAAGTGTACACAATCTGTGATCTCATTAACAGGTTACACAGCAGAGAGAGTTTGCAAGCACACTTATACAGCACCATTTCCAGTGCTGCTAATTGGAGCCATCATTTTCAAGGCTAACGCATGAGGTGAGCAGACAAGATGCACTATTCATGGGGGGCAACTGCAGAGTGAGACACTGGAAACAAACACTGAAGTGTATTACTTGGCTTAAATGAATTAACTGCTGACAGAAAAACCTTGAACCACACTTTGGATATTCAGTGAAGAGAGCAGGTTGAGTCTTTATCAAATACAGTGGCAGGCTGAAATGGCAATCATGAGAATTTCCACTGTGATGTGTAAAAATATGTGATTATACACTGTGTATTTTGCACTGCCTGGGAGTTTTCAGTTCTTTAAATTCTTTCTCAAGCAACATGGTAGAAGGAGATTCTGAGAATCCAGGGAAAAGCTACACAGAGGCAGCAAGACCTTTCCCAAGCAGAAATGGGGAAAGGTAGGAATTTAAATACACACCCAAAAAAGAAATCCTATTTCAAAAATAGTAGGCTGTTGAAATCCCCTTTCATGTATATCAAAAGGTGCTAGATTTGAAAGGAATTTCCTAAGAGGACCTGGTATCTGGCTGTTCCTGTACTTGAGCAGGCCTGTCCTACCCAGGAGCCCAAATGATTGCCAAACTTCATAATAAAACACTTTTCCCAGTGCTATTATTTGCTGGTCAGGGAGGCCTGGTTCCAGGACCTATGACTCTGACTTCCTAGGAGCATCTAAGGATCTCTCAGTAAGGACAATGGTAGAGGTGTGTTGGCCAGCTCAGCCAGGGTGTTCCAAAACCAGGTGTGTTGTTTCAGCGTCAGGATGTCTTGCAAACTACATCTGTGCTGTCTGATTACATACCCCTATTTACATTTTTCAACTAAAGTCAGTATTAAAAGAACTTGTGTGTGCTTGGTAAACCCTACGAGAGCAAAGCTGCCTGAAATGAACAACAGATACAAAACTGGATTCTTTATTTGGTTTCTCAGAATCCCTTTAGGCTTTCTAGCCTATAAATACCCAGGCTACTTCTCCAACTAATTTAATCTACACATCCTGAAACTATCCCAGTAATTAGGTTACAGAAAGAAAAAAATAAAAATCAGGGAGCCAGGGCCAGGTTATTAGGAAAAGCCCAAGATGGACTCTTGCAAAGGTGGTGCTTAGGGACATGATTTAGTGGTGGACTTGCCAGTGCTGGCTTAATTTGGCTGGATTTTATGATCTTAGAGGTACTGCCTAGCCAAAATGATTCTGTGATGCATAGGTTCAGTTGGTTTGCATTTTCTTCCAAATCACAGCTGTGCTGGGTGCTGTTAAGCAGGGCACTGGATGAGATGCTGGTTTATATTACAGCGATTTTGAACTCCTAGAGAGGTCTTTAGAAGGCGTTTGGGTTGCTGAACAGTTTAAAAAAAAATAAATAAAAAGGGTTGCAGCAGTGCTGACAGCCAAACCAGCAGCACTTGAGAGCCGGGCAGTATCTGTCCCAACAGGCTTCTGCCAATTGTAGTCCATTCAGTAATGAAGCATTAAAAAAAAAAAAACAACACAAAAATAAACCAACAAAATCCTTCATTAAAAAGAAGGTGAAGAAGTACTGGAAGAATAAAATGTGCAGGATGTTACTGCAAGTAATACACTACAGGCACTAATGTGCCTTTGCTACTTCTGCTAGGCAGATAATCCGTGTTAAGTGCCACCTTCCACTTCGGACTGCTCCTCTTAGCAGAAGCGATCTGCTTTTTGAGCGAGCGCCACACAGATGCGGAGCTTCCCAGCAAAGCCCGAAGCAGCTGCCCTCCTCCTCCTCCTCCTCCTCCCGCAGGTCGATTCGCTTCGGCACATTCAAATGCACTCAGCGAATGCTCCAGAGCGCAGTGATTGGCAGGCCTTTGTGCTCCGCCGTGCCACTCCAGCAGCCCACCGGGGCACTCCACCGCCTTGCGCTACTTCCAAGTGCCCGGGGAGGAGTAGGGAAAGCAGCAGGCGCCGAGGCTGCTTCAATTAACGCAAATGGGCCGCTGGAGGTAGGCGCAGTGGGCGGATCAGTAGGCAGTGAGCCCCTTCCACAAGCGCTAGGAAAAGGAGGTGAAGCCCCCCCGGCCAGGCCTCCCAGGAAAACTTCCCGCCGCCTCTCTCCCTCCCCGAGAGCAACCCCGCTCTACGAAGGGGAGGCTCCGGCGGCGGCAGGCTCGGCCCTCCGCGGTACCGTCAGCACGTGTTGCTGCTCGCCAGAGCCCGGAGCGACGGCCGCGGCCTATCCCCGCTCTCCCGCCGCGCCTTTCCCGCCCGCGGCGCCCGCTCCCGCCCTTCGGCCCAGGAGGGAAGCGAAAGCAGCCCGGCCAGCACCCGCCCGCCCGTTCCCCCGGAGAAGCGCGGAGGAGCG
>VWZI01008739.1:11057-27251 GCA_013396835.1 Psilopogon haemacephalus | reverse complement strand
CCCGGCCCGCCGCTCGCCGCCGCTCACCCTCCCTGCTCCGGCTCCTAAGGCACCGCCGCGGAGAACAGGCGCGCGACGATCACCCAGCAGCCGCCGCGCCCGCCGGAAGCGCCGCGCCAACGGCCGACCATAGAGCGCGCGGCGCCAGAGCGCCCNGGAGGGGCGGGGCGCGCCGCCATCTTTGGTACGGGCGGTTGCACCTTCCCGTCGCGGGCCCGGCGCCGGCGCCTCGTCCGCCATCTTGGAGTCGGGAACGCAGCCGGCGAGCGCGGGGCGCGGCGCGACCCGGAAGGGGAAGCGTTGTGCGGTGCCACTTGGCTGCCGAGGCAGCGGCGGGGGTGGGGTGAGGTGAGGGGCGGTGCGGACCTGTCTGGCACTCTCTCCGCGGACGCGGCCCGCTGCTTGCCGTTCCTCTCTAAGGAGCTGCTGCCGCCGCTGCTTCCCTCCCTCTTCTGCGCGGGGCCGGTGGGGCGCAGGGGGAGGTTCCGTTGTGAGGTGAGGGCCGGGCCTGCCGGCAGTGTGGCCGGGCCGTTCCCGACTCCTAGCCGTGCAGGTGTCACCCTGCCCGCCCCTCGCAGCAGTGTCGAGCAGCCCCGGCGCGATAGCGGCTGACACACGCCAGGCCCGGAGAGGCTACCGCCGGCCGGAGCCGCCAGGCAGGAGACATGGCCGAAGGCCTCTCCTGGCAGCTTGGTGTGTGCACGGGCTAAGGCTTGCGGGCCGAGCTGGAAAAGTTGCTGCTGTCGAATTTCACTTTAAGGGACCGGACAGAAGGCAGCGAAATGGATGACTTCCGCTCCATCTTCCTGCTGTCTTTGGCCATGCTGGTCGCCTGCTATGTGGCAGGAATTATCCCCCTGGCAGTTAATTTTTCCGAGGTAAGACAGCTTCGACAAACTGCTGCTTGGTTGCTAAGGGAGAAACTCGGTGGAGAGATCTGCCAGGAGGAGCTGGGGCTGGCCCCTGTGGGAGTACGACAGTGCTGGTAAAGGGGATGTTGCAATTTAAACAGCTGTTAAGGAAGTCGTGAATGTCATCGTTAAAGTTCTGCTTGTCCTGCAGTGTGTATGAAAGCCTTTTAATCGTCTTAGATTTGAAGCAAGTGTCCTGGCTACGGGTGAAGAAAAGTCTCTGCATGTAGTGGAAGGACATGATATGAACTGGGTATTTTTGTTCTTAAAAGTTTGTGTCAGAAACTGCCAAAGCCAGAGCTTGACTGCTATTATGTGCCCTTGGGCTTATCAAAGGAGGGCTTTTGTAAACAGTTCCATAGATGTTCCCAGATAACTCTGGTTCCTGATTTTGTTCTTAGCTTCTGCTGCCGAAAACTAAACCTTAGCTCTTTGGTTACAACATAGCTTCAAGTTCTGCTGCTAAAAACAACAAAAAACAAACTATTCTGGTCCTCTCAATTCAAGAGAGATGTTGAGGTGCTGGAAGCTGTTGAGAGAAGGGCAGCAAGGCTGGGGAGGGGCCTGGAGCACAGCCCCAAGAGGAGAGGCTGAGGGAGCTGGGGGTGTGCAGCCTGCAGAAGAGGAGGCTGAGGGCACAGCTCATTGCTCTCTGCAGCTGTCTGGAGGGAGGTTGTGGCCAGCTGGGGCTGGGCTCTGCTGCCAGGCAGACAGGGACAGAAGGATGGAACCTGCCAGGGCAGGTTGAGGCTGGATGTTAGGAGGAAGTTGTTGGCAAAGAGAGTGATTGGCATTGGAATGGGCTGCCCAGGGAGGTGGTGGAGTCCCCATCCCTGGAGGTGTTGAAGCAAAGCCTGGATGGGCACAGAGTGCCATTGGCTAGGGCTGGGGGATAGGTTGGGCTGGATGAGCTTGGAGATCTCTTCCAACCTGGCTGATTCTATGATTCTTTTCCACTCTTCTGGTGAGACCCCACCTGGAGTACTGTGTTCAGCTCTATGGCTCCCAATAAAAAAGAAAACAGACCTGTTGGAGATGATGATGAGGCTGGAACACCTCTCCTATGAAGATAAGCTGAGAGTTTGGGTTGTTCAGCCTGAAGAAGAGAATGGGCCACCTTATAGTGGCCTTCCTGTACTTAAAGGGGACTGAGAGGAAATTTTTACAAGGGCATGTAATAGTAGGAGAAGGGACAGTGGGTTTATACTGAGAATACCTTTAGATTAAATCTTGGAAAGAAGGTTTGAGTGTGAGGGTGGTGAGACACTGGAACAAGCTGTTCAGAGTGGTTATTGCCCCCCTGGAAGTGTTGAAGGGCAGGTTCCATGAGTCAGGAAGTGTCCCAGGAGGGTTGGGAACTAGGTGATTTTTAGGGCTCCTATTTCAACCCAAACCACTGTGTGGTTCTGTGATTGTTATACGAGAGGGAGACTTCTACAGGTTTAATGAGCTTCCAAGTTGTGAAGGAGTTCAGAAGTCAACACTTGAGTGCCTCTAACAAATGACTGGTGATGAGGTCATGATTGTTCCAGTCTCTGGGTGTCTGCTAATATGCTCTGATGCCTGAGGGATTCTAATTTACCATTCTTGTATGGAGGCGTGGAGCAGTGTGAGTTTAATTGTTCTGAGGTAGTCAGAGCTCTCAGGTTCCTGTTGTACTGGGAGCAGTGCTTCTTTTGGGCAGCAAAGTGCTGGAAGAGAGATGTGGCTTGTTGCTCCATCAAGTCACAGACTTGGTTGCACTTGCCCTTTGGTCTCACTGTTGCTGAGAAGCAGGAGGCTGTGAGCAGCATGGAAGAGACTGTTCCTTTTGTTAACTAAATGGTTTGAAGCATGACAAAATATCCTGAAGTCTTTACATAAGCATTGGAATCGTAGAATCACTCAGGTTTGGAAGGGACCACAAGGACCATCTAGTTCCAATCCCAGTTTAGTTCTCTTTTGCCATTGCTTCATCTGATGCTTTGATGAACTTTCCCTTTTAGTGCTGTTGTTTCCATTGCTCTTCTTTTCAAAACTTACTTTTGTCCTGAAGCCTATAATGAATTTTCTTGCACGTTTGTGAGAACAATGCCTGGCATGCTACTACTGACTTCCTCTAACGTGCCAATAGTGCCTTCTTATTTAAGTTTGCATTTCCTCATATATCTGCTTGGTAGTCACCTGTTGTCTCTGACTTCCTATCAAGTGTTGCATAAAGATTTGCATGGAAGGTCTGATTTATTGTTATTGGTATAGCTAAATCTGTGGGCTCAGAAACCTTTGGACTCCAGGAGGCCGGAGGATTACAAATGTGTTGTGGATCCAAAAGCACCGCTTCTGCAGAAGCAGTGATCATGTCATAGAATGGTTTATGTTGGAAGGGACCTCAAAGCTCATCCAGTTCCACCCCCCACCCTGTGCCACAGGCAGGGACACCTCCCACTAGAACAGGTCATTCAAGGCCTCATCCAACCTGGCCTCGAACACCTTCAGGGAGGGAACAGCCACAACCTCCCTGAGCAACCTGTGCCAGTGTCTCACCACACTCACTGAAAAAAACTTCCTCCTAACATCCACTTTCAATCTCCCCTCTGACACTTCAAACCCATTCCTCCTCCTCATCCTGTCATTACCAGATCTTGTCAATAGTCCCTCCCCAGCCTGTCTGTAGGCCCCCTTTCAGATACTGGAAGGTTGCTATAAGGTCTCCTGGCAGCCTTCTCTTCTGCAGGCTGCACAGCCCCAACTCTCTCAGCCTGTGCTCAGAGCAGAGCTGCTGTAGCCCTCTCAGCTGCATCTTGGTGGCCTCCTCTGCACTGGCTCTAACACTTGCATGTGCTGCTTGTGCTGGGGGCTGCAGAGCTGCAGACAGTGCTGCAGGTGGGGTGTGAGGAGAGCAGAGCTCTTATTAGCCTGTTTGTGTGTGCACATACACATGCAGGTTTTTGGGGTTTTTTTGGGTGGTATCTCAAATTCTCAGAAATTCTTGGCTTAGTTTTGCATGTTTTAAATTAGCTATTTCAGGGATCCACATGCTGTGATGGATTAAAAAAAAGGAATATAATCTCTGCAAATCGTGTGCAAGTGCTGGCTAACCCTGCAAGTGTCCAGTTAGAATTGCTTTGTTTGAAATGATTGCTTAGGGCTCTGCAACAGGGACAATTTCAAGCTGACAGGACTGTTTGGACTGTGTGTTCTGTGGCTTGCAAAAGGTTTTGCAGTTTTCCCTAGTGAGGAAAAATGCCTCCTCCCACTGACCACTTATACTGCTTAAGGAGAAAACAAAATGAATGCTTTACATAATATAACCCAGACACTGGACAACAAGAACATTATTCATCAATGTTAATACATTCCTTCAGATGATTTCCCCCCACTGGCCCCATGGAACCTGATATTTGTGTTCTGATCTCGTGTTAGTTTCTGTTCTTTTAATTTGATTTTGAGTGTTCTTGAAAGTGTAGAACTCCAGCAAAGCCAAACATGACTAAACGTTGATGGCAAAAAGGTACAGGCTGAACAGAGCTGCACTTCATTTCTGTATGTAGAAGACCCCTTTCAGCTTAGTCCTAATTGAAAGTGCTCTGTTGGGCTGGAAACAACACTGCAGCAGTTGTTGAGACTGTGTCTTTAGTTGTAGTCTAAATGCAAGGAATAAAATCAAGCTGGAGTTGTTTGAATGTAGTTGTAGTCTAAATGCACGAAATAAGCTGCAGGTGTTTGAATGTTTTGGAGACTGTGCCTTTAGTTGTAGTCTAAGTGCAAGAAATAAAATCAAGCTGTAGGAGTTTGAATGTAGTTGCAGTCTAAATGCAAGAAATAAATCAAGCTGCAGGAGTTTGAATGTTTTGGAGACTGTGTCTTTAGTTGTAGTCTAAGTGCAAGAAATAAATCAAGCTGTAGGAGTTTGAATGTTTTGGAGCATGTCTATTTGTAGTCTAAATGAAAGAAATAAAAAATCAATCTGTAGGAGTTGGAATGTTTTGCTGATGTAGCAGAGGCAGGTGGGGCTGGCTGGACTGGGGACTGCTCTCTGCTGAAAGCAGGTGTGAGTTTTTGATGGCTCCAAGTGAGAGTTCCAATGCTGTGTGCAGATTTCACCCAATTTTGAATAGTAGAGCAGTTAGCTCATTTGAGGAATTTAGGATTTTCCCCATACACTTTTTGGTCGCTACTTACTCTGTCTTATTTTTTGCAAGAGACACACTAGTGGTTTTGTAACTCTAATGGATAAAGCAAGATGACTTTTGCCTGCAGTTATTGCTGTATTCACTGTGCCTAAGTATTTTTGTACTGCAAAGGAGGTGGAGACTTCTGTTGAAACGGTAACTTCTTAGTGTGTATTATTTTTGTGGATCTTTCAAACCGACAGATGCCCGAGTGAAAGCAAACAGTGCTCTGAATTTGCAAGCAGTAACAGAACAGTGTTATTACTGATCATTTTTGTCTCTGTGTTTATGTATGTGTAAAAGATTACAGTGCTGCAGTACAAGAATAACCTTGGTTTTCCTTGTAAGGCTCTTTATTTTTGCAGAACTGCTTCGTGGCATTGGAAGATTATCTTTTGGTGCAGATTGCCCCTGTATAACGATTTACCAACTAGAATTGCAGTGCCTGCTTGGGGAAACTTTATAGGTGTTTTCCATCTCTTGAATTTTCCCCAGTTACGATGTAATTGTTTCCTTATGGTCACATTTGGCTTGTTTTCAGAAAGCTAATCGTGCATCACTTCACACAGCCTCCTGTTCTATGCAAGTGCTGCCTGTTTTGGTGTCATTGTTGTGCACGAAGGAGAACTGATGGCATCGTAATGACACCCAGCAAGTGGTTTCCCTTTAGTCAAACACTGATCTTAGGCTGCAGGTCCTGAGGAGTTAGTGGTAGTATTTTGGTAGCTCTCAAACATCTCATTGTGCATGGAAGATGATGGTTCTGCCACAGAGTAGTTAAGAGGATCTGAAATCCTGCGCCTGCTACCTGACATATGATAAGGGCTTGCAGTGAAGTGATGAGAAACAGGCTGTGCATGCTGCAGTGTTTTAGTCTCACAGGTGTTTATGTAGTTGGATTTTCACAGAGCCTGAGAGAATCACAGAATTAACCAGGTTGGAAGAGACCTCCAGGACATGGCTTTGATGTTAACCTGTCTGTATTATAGTTACTAGCAGGCAAAAAGTAGTAGTAAACTGTTCATCTACTGGTGAAACGGTGTTGAGTTGGTTTTTTTGGGGATGGTGGGGGGTGAGAGCTTTAAGCATTTTGTCCCAAATTAGAATATAACTGAGAAGATAACCCTTACTAATAGTAGCTAGCACTTTGTAAGCTCTGCATTGTGTGTTTTAACCATGAAGAAATTCTTCCTGAAATATAAATGAAAGGAGCAGCGGATGGAAGCTGCAGCTCAAGACAAGAGGCAACTTCTTGCCTGTGTGGGTCCCAGAGCAGTGGCACAGGCTGCCCAGAGAGGTTGTGGAGTCTCCTTGTGTGGAGCCTTTGCAGACTCTGTCTGGATGTGTTGCTGTGTGCCCTGAGCTAGATTGTCTGCTCCTGCTGTGGCAGAGGGGTTGGAGTTGATGAGCTCTTTGGGACCCTTCCAACCCCTGACATCCTGTGGGCCTGTAAATTATTATTCTTTACTATACCATAAAAACATTGTTTATGTATTTATTCTGCTTTTTAAGGCTTTTAATTGCAAATCTGCATTGCTCATGTAACAAACTTATTTTAAAGCCTGTTTTTGCAGAGTGGAAAGGGCATCATCTTGGCCAGTAATTACATGGAAACTGAATTTTTTTTTTGTTTTGTTGTTGTTGTTGTTGTCCTAAATGCCTTTACAGTCCTTAACTCCTTTAAAAATACTTCTGGAAGGTTTATAAATGTTTGTAAAAACAGTAAGCACCATTCTGCATTTATGCATCTCCTAATCAAATTAAGAAAAAGAAGTAGGCTGCTGTGTAATGTTTTGGTGCAGTTTCCTTACTTGAACTCATTTGAGTGAGCCTTTGATAATTATTTTGGGGTTTTTTAAAATCCATTTAGGATGTTTAGTCCCTTCAGCTATACAGTGCAGCTACCCAGGAGCTGCAGGTGCTGTAGTACTGTAGTTCTAAAACTTTACCCAAGACCTTATATATATATGTATGTGTGTGTATATATATATATATTTAAAATACATGGAACACATCATCAGATCTTTTGGGTTCAAAAGTATCTTTTACATTACCTATCCATGCAATTTTATGTTTTTTAAGCAAGGCTGTTTTTCAGTGAAGCCCTCATAAATCCAAAGCCATCAAAGTGTGGCAGCCCTAAGGACAAGCATCTCTGTGATTGTCTCTTTTGTCTTTCTGGTTTTGCATTGGGAATTTAATTTTCTTTCTTGTATTTTATTTTAATTGTTCAGATCAGCAGTTTTGGAGAACAGGCAATTGCCTTGTGCTCTGCTGTGCCTAGCAGAGGTTTTAGGAAACTTGCAAGTTTAAGTATTTTTTCTAGTAGGAAAGACTTGAGTACAAACTTAGAATGTAGCTAGAACATTGAGTTCCAAACACTCCAGGTACTTCCAGTATCTGTTTGCCTTTGCAGTCTTTGTAGTATGAGGTTCTAGAGGATGTCCAGCACAAGAAGGACATGGAACTGTTGGAGGGCCACGAAGATGATCAGAGGGCTGGAGCACCTCTGCTATGAGGACAGGCTGAGAGAGTTGGGGCTTTTCAGCCTGGAGAAGAGAAGGCTTCGGGGAGACCTTATAGCAGCCTACCAGTATCTGAGGGGGGCCTACAGGAGGGCTGGGGAGGGGCTGTTCACAAGGTCTTGTAATGACAGGACGAGGGGGAATGGGTTCAAACTGGCAGAGGGGAGATTTGAACGGGATGTTAGGAAGAAATTCTTCACAGTGAGGGTGGTGAGGCACTGGAACAGGTTGCCCAGGGAGGTTGTGTCTGCTCCCTCCCTGGATGTGTTCAAGGCCAGGCTGGATGAGGTCTTGAGTATCCTGATCTAGTGGGAGGTGTCCCTGCCTATGGTGGGGGGTTGGAACTGGATGATCTTTGAGGTCTCTTCCAACCTAGACCATTCTATGATTCTATGAATAACCATTAGTTGTGGTTAACCTTAACCATAACTGCTGCTAACCTTAACAGTTGTTGCCATTGCCAAGCATGCCACGTGTCATTTCTTGTGTGGTGTTAACAGTCAAGTGGGTTGATTTTAATTTCCTGCCTCTGCTGGTTACATCAGACACTGGATATGTTCACCTTTCAGTAAGTTAATCATTAGAAACATGGGACTCTGCTAATGAGGCTCTTGACCTGTTCTAGTCTCTGCCTAGGGGGGTTGGAACTAGGTTATCTTTGAGGTCACTTCCAACCTAAACCATTCTATGATTTTAAAAAAACAGCCAGAGGTTTTGTGGCTTATTCTCTGTTTCCTCCTTCCCCAGGCTCTGTTAATGAAGGAGAGTCAAGAAAGCCTTTTCTTTGTTAAAGATGATGCTTGTTTTGTACTTGCTTGCAGGAGAAGTTAAAGTTGGTGACTGTTCTGGGTGCTGGGCTGCTGTGTGGAACTGCATTAGCTGTCATTGTGCCAGAAGGAGTACATGCACTTTATGAAGACGTTTTGGAGGGTAAGAACCAAACCCAGATGGCTTTGCTCAAGATAACTTGGGTCTTGTACTGAGCCTTGTTTCTAGGGCTTTTAGCATGAGCTTGGTGGAGGGATTTCACAGCATCATGACACACAGCTTCCATAGGCATAGCACTACATGTTTATGGTGATTTGAGAGAGGAGTGTGATCAGGCTGTGCATCAATGACTCTTCCTGGGTGATCCAGTCATTTGTGGCTCCAGGGACTCTGCATGGGACCTTACTCATACCTACTGTTCCTTATTCTGGAAAGAGTTAAACTTCCACTGGAACTTCAGTGGAGGTGTAAGAATGCCTTTGGCAGAGAATGGAATTGTGAACTATTTGTTGTTGGGTTTTGTGGAGAAGACTGCTTTCCACTAAAGCAATTGCAGGAGGTGTTTTATAGACCTGTACTTAACTTTTCTCATAAGAATTTATTCCTTTGATGACGAAGAGTGTCTTGGGATTAAATAACCTGGAAATTGTGGTTGTATAGGGCTAAATTCACAGAGCAGGAAGGATTTCTTGGGTGGTGGTGTCCAGCTTGTGGTTCCAAATGCAAGCATCCACCTGCTGTTGCTGATCCTCAAAACTTCACAGCCTCTAATGAATAGCTCAAAGCTAACAGCAATCATGAGGTCTTGAGTGACCTATCTAGTGGGAGGTGTCCCTGCCTATGGCACAGGGGCGTTGGAACTGGATGATCTTTGAGGTCTCCTCCAACCTAAACCATTCTATGATTCTATGCGTCCTGTAGGGACATGACTGTGGAGCACATCTTATACCCAGAAGCCTTAGTAAGCCTCAGTTGTAGGTTTAAGTAGTCAGGTCCCATTGCCTGTGTTTGGAGTGGTGTTTTTGCCATTCCATGTATGGGTTTTTTTCCAGGGTGCTCAGAATCGGAGGTTTGTCTGAAGGTCAGCAGCCACAACTTTGTGGTTGCAGGGGAGATAGCCATAAAGTTGAGGTTCTAGAGAACTTAGCAAGTGTTTGATGTGCTCCTGTTGCTAATCTGGGCTACAGAGAAATTACTGTAATACTTTTCTGATGCTACCATTTTTCCCCCCTCCTGTTTCTACACTGTTTTAAATGTTGTTTTGGCAATATGATTTAATTTCCCCTGGCTTAGTTTCTGCTATGTTTATGTTGCTCTGCTTAGATTTAAAGTTAACAGAAGAGAATGTATATAAAAATCATCCTTCATCAAGAAGTGAAAGAACCTCTGATTATGCTTTTCTACTCTACTGTAATTTGTGCACTCTAATGAGCTGTAGTTGTGGGTTGCTCTCCATTCAATTTTAATTCTAAGCAGAGTAATTTTTTTCTTGTAATGATATGGCTAGCAGTAAATACAATTACTGTGGACCTCTGCTTTTTTTAACTAAATGGGGCTTGTTCACAGCAAATCTGCAATCTGCTCTTTTAAGTTGTAGAGCATAAAATCACAGAATAGTTTAGGTTGGAAGGGAGCTCAAAGCTCCGCCAGTTCCAACCCCCCTGTGCCATAGGCAGGGACACCTCCCACTAGAACAGGAATATAACTCTGAAGTTTACTATGTGGAGGAAAAAAGGCAATTCCCATGACTGCAGTTGTAGTATCAGAAGTGTTTATTTAGATAAAAAAAAGGAATTTCTGTGAGTGATTTAATTCCTGAACTCACAGAATGGTGTCTAAAGCCTGTCTAAAGTCTGTCTCTGAATATATTTTGCTTTAACTGCAAAGGGGCAAAAACAATTGGTATTGTTTTCTTAGAAAAGTAGTAGGATGTCCAAAGTGAAGATCAAGATTACCATGACATAACAGCTTTTAGTGCCTAGCTGGTTGTTGGTTTTGCTTGATTTTCAGGGTTGGTTGGTTTGTTTGTTTTCCAAATCGATCCGTTTAGATAATTACACCTAGAAAGATGCCTAAGGGAACATTGAGGTACATTCATGCAACTGGGGGAAAAAAAAACCCCAAGAGAGAGGTCTTTGTTTTTCCAGTTTAGATTGCAATTTAACTTGGGCACTGGTTGTCACAAAATAGGTATTTGTCATAGATACAAAAGCCATTTACCTGTGTGTTTTACCACAAGCCACAGAATAAATAACTTCTAGTTCTTGATTTTAGAATCACAGAATCAGTCAGGGTTGGAAGGGAGCACAAGGAGCAGCCAGTCCCAACCCCCCTGCCATGCCCAGGGACACCCTACCCTAGATCAGGCTGCCCACAGCCTCTGCCAGCCTGGCCAAAAACACCTCCAGGGATAGGGCTGAGAGCAAGTAGCTTATCACAATTTTGATTATTAATTGATCATAACCTGTGTTTGCATGTAGTGAAACCTTGATTTGTGTATTACCAAGGAGAAACTTCTTTTACTTTGAGGGTGCTGGAGAACTTGCTGCCCAGAGTGACTGTGGGGTCTCCTTCTCTGGAGACTTTCAAAACCTGCCTGGACACATTCCTGGGCAACCTGATCTGGGTGTAGCTGCCCTCTGCAGGGAGCGTGGATGAGGTGATCTCCAGAGGCCCCTTTCAACTCCTATGATTCTGTAATTACAAGTAAATAAAACTCCTCTGCCAACTTCAGTCCTTTGTATAATCACTTTCAGCAAGACTGCTCTAAGTTACCCACTGACTTTGTATGGCTTGAAATGATCCAGAGTAAAGTTAACTTTCTAACGCAGCTGGCAACCGTCTTGTGTGGTCTAAAGTTCTGTTATTGATCAGTCAGTGTTGGTGAAATCTTTCAAGGGCTACCAAGCAGGTTCTGCTGTGCTTTGCCTGTAGTAGTGGCATTGTGCCAACACAGAATGGTTTATGTTGGAAGGGAGCTCACAGCTCAGCCAGTTCCAACCCCCCTGTGCCATAGGCAGGGACACCTCCCACTAGAACAGGTCGCTCAAGGCCTCATCCAGCCTGGCCTTGAACATCTCCAGGGAGGTTGTGGAGCACAGAATCACTGAATGTGCTCAAAAGATCACGTTCTGTGCTTCTATGCTCCATAACCTCCCTGGGCAAGCTGTGCTATAAGTAGGGGCAAAAGCTGATGGAAGTGAGCAGCAGTAAGAGCAAACTTTCTAGAGCTGTTTCTAGCTGATAAGCAAAGAATCATGGCAAAGCCTTCTCCTGCCAACAGCACACAGAACTACACTGTTAGAAAGTATCAGCAAAGATCAGGAATTATAGAATAGGTTAGGTTGGAAGGGAGCTCAAAGCTCAGCCAGTTCCAAACCCCCTGTGCCATAGGCAGGGACACCTCCCACTGGAACAGGTCACTCAAGGCCTCATTCAACCTGGCCTTGAACACCTCCAGGGAGGGAGTAGCCACAACCTCCCTGGGCAAGCTGTGCCAGTGTCTCACCACCCTCACTGCAAATTTTTTCCTAACATCCACTTTCAATCTCCCCTCTCACACTTCACACCCATTCCTCCTCCTCATCCTGTCATCACCAGACCTTGTCAGCAGTCCCTCCCCAGCCCTCCTGTAGCCCCCTTCAGATCCTGCAAGGCCACTCCAAGGTCTCCTGGCAGCCTTCTCTTCTCCAGGCTGCAGAACCCCAACTCCCTCAGCCTGTCCTCAGAGCAGAGCTGCTGCAGCCCTCTGAACATCTCATATGCTGGGATAGATACACAATTATATCTAATCCAGAAAGATGTATGAATACTCCAGCAAGGAGATGGCTTGGTAGAGTCAAGCTTAGGATGTTAACATCTGAAACTTCTGAAGAGTAGTTGCCAACCAGAAGATCTCCCCAAAACCACAGAAGTTGCTTTTGTCTCTTGAGCCACAGGTGGTGTTTTCAGCCCTGCTGTTTTGCTGTGCTTTTTTTTCTTTTCTTTGTTGCCATTTCTTGTTTTTAGTGAAGGCAGCTGCATGAGAGTTGTGCTGTCACTGACTTGGAAAAAAAATGGTGTTGAACTTCAGTTGTTGTAATTAACTAAAACATTAATGTCCTTGATTCAAGCAGCATAAACAATCTGATCTGAAGTCAGGAAGCTCTCCAACACTCAGTAGCGACTCCTCCAAAAGCCTCATCCTGAGAAAACATTACTTAGCCTAGTGAAACAATCTAGTTAATATTCTAGTTTCTTTTAAGTGCTGTTCTGTTATCCTGTTAGTCCTCTTGCTGCTAAGTGCAGTAAAAATTAATGTGATTCAGAAGAAGTGATGAAGGCATAAAGCTCTCTCATCTTTGCAGCTTCCCACTGGCTATATGAATACATTGAATAAGATCCTCCAGAGCAGTCTCTTATCCAAGCTGAGCAGTCCCAGCTCTCTCAGCCTTTTCTTACAGGAGGGATACACCAGTCCTGGAGAGATTTTTTTGTGCCTCTCTTGCAGTGGAGAGTGTAGAACTGGACCCAGCACTCCAGGGGATCACCTTCTTTGACCTGCACTCTAGTGTAGCCCAGGACTCACTGCTGTTTTGCCACAGGGCACGCTGTTGGCTCATGCTTGTGTCCACAGCCACCACAAGGTCTGCATAGCTGCTTTGATGAGTGTCATATGATTCAGGTGAGCAGAGTCTGAAACCAAGAGGCCAAATGTTGGCTGTGCTCTATATGGTATTTGGGAACTTACTTTAGAGTTCCTCCTCACACCCCATCTGCAGCACTGTCTGCAGCTCTGCAGCCCCCAGCACAAGCAGCACATGCAAGGGTTGGAGCCAGTGCAGAGGAGGCCACCAAGATGCAGCTGGGAGCGCTGCAGCAGCTCTGCTCTGAGCACAGGCACAGAGAGTTGGGGCTGTGCAGCCTGCAGAAGAGAAGGCTGCCAGGAGACCTTGGAGTGGCCTTGCAGGATCTGAAGGGGGCTACAGGAGGGCTGGGGAGGGACTGCTGACACGGTCTGGTAATGACAGGACAAGGAGGAATGGGTTTGAAGTGTGAGAGGGGAGATTGAAAGTGGATGTGAGGAGGAAGTTGTTTGCAGTGAGGGTGGTGAGACACTGGCACAGGTTGCCCAGGGAGGTTGTGGCTGCTCCCTCCCTAGAGGTGTGGAGGACCAGGTTGAATGAGGCCTTGAGTGACCTGCTCCAGTGGGAGGTGTCCCTGCCTATGGCCCGGGAGGGTTGGAACTGGCTGAGCTTTGAGGTTCCTTCCAACCTAAATCATTCTACGATTCCTGATCTTTGCTGATACCTTTCTAACATTGCAGTTCTGTGTGCTGTTGGCAGGAGAAGGCTTTGCCATGATTTTTTGCTTATCAGCTGGAAACAATGCCTAGAATTTTGATGGAAGATAGATCTATGGAATCTCTCTTACATAAATGTACTAAGACAACTCTTGCTGACCTTTGCTGGCCCATATAGAACAAAGCTTTGTGTTTCTGGATGTTGTTTGCCTGCTCTGTCATATAGGATTTGTGGAAAGAGTAATTTCTTGTGGCCATGAGCAAGGGTGGAGGATCTCATGGGTCTATCCTGGGAACCACTAGGTCAAAGACTACTGGAAATATTAGATGCATGTGCCAGAAAAAAACCCCTCTCCTTTCTCATTAAGCCTGTGTGAATTCAGGGTGAGGCTGATGTGATTTCTGTTGGAATCAGTGGGGATTTTGTATGTGGAGTACTTGATGGGCAAATGGCAACCTGTAAAAGTTGGTGAAGTTATATTACATCTCTGCTGCCTAAAAGGCAGTGCAGTTAGACAGATATCACTGTGACTAACCTGTCAAACAACTTGAAAACATTTCTAAGTTATGAACTGTGCACCAAGGAAAGCATTTTATAATGTGGAAACTCAATTCAAAGCCTATCCAGCTGTCTTCTTCCCCACTCTTAGACTTTTGGAGCTCACCTAATTTCAGAGTACATAAGTGAGACGCTCTTGAGGGGAGGCATGGAATGGAATCACATTTAGGGAAAGCAGACAGCCACAAGGCTTGGACTTTGGGCTTTTAAGATGGTGCTGAGGTTTGTAGTTAAGTGTGCTGCCCGAGCTGCTCTTGTAGGCTGTGCCAATGGGCTGAATCGATGCTGACTTGTTGAACTTGAGATTGCTACTTTGAGATAGAGAATTGAGGAGAAAAATGCCCATGTCATGTGCAGTCTTCTGTCTCCTAATGTGTTTGCTTGCATGTTGCAGGGAAGCATCACCCAGCAAGTGAGGTGCAGCATGTGATGGAGTCTGAGAAGGTAGCGGAAATGCCAGCGGTGCACGAGTATGGCCATGACCACTCCAGGCTGCATGCCTACATTGGGGTGTCCCTAGTCCTTGGCTTTGTCTTCATGCTGCTGGTGGATCAGATAGGCAGCTCTCATGTGCACTCTACAGATGGTAAGCGTTCACTTCAGGTGGCTTTGCTAATTAATTAGGTTTTTTTGGGATTTAATCTGACCGGTTGTGTTCAGAGCTCCAGTAAGTGCTGAGTGTGATCAAACTCTCAGCATTTGGGTTCAGGACATGAAGAAAAACATCTGCTTCTGCCTAAATCAGTCACACCATGAACTGCAAAGAATTCTTTATGATCTTTTTTGCTGGCAGAAGTTCAGGTGACACTGTGAAGCTGTTAGGTATCAAACTACTTTACAGGAAATCTAGTGCACAAGTACAAAAGCTACTAGTTTGTGATGTAACTGCCTAGACAGGTGGTAGAGACATGCAGGGTTTTTTTTTTTTTTTTTACTCCTTCCAGCATAATTTATACATGTGTTCTCTGTATCTTGACTTTCCCTACGACTGTTTCAGATCCAGAAGCTGCAAGATCAGGCAACTCCAAAATCACCACAACGCTGGGACTGGTAGTTCATGCTGCAGGTAATGTGGGACCTATGATTAGCATTTGACAAGGACTTGCTTTGCTGTGTGGCTCATCTTTCAGGGTGATGGAATCACTTGGGTTTAGGGTTTGGATGTGGGTTGGTTTGGGTTTTGGTTTGTTTTTTTTAATAGAGTAAAAAATAGAAAAGGCAGGGCAAGGGAAACTAAGAATCTTTCCCAGAACTTGCTGGGAATATGTACTCCAGTGCTTAGAATTTTCCATGCAGTTTTATTTGGGCATTTTCAATATATTTTTCCCTCCATCAGAAGAGTAGTGCAGTGCTCAGTCCCTGCCTCTGACTGTTTCAGCTGTTAAAGCTCAATAAATGCTAATACATTGAATAAGTAGCATGGAACACCTGAGGCTTTCCTTCTCAGCTGGTCTCTGATATTAGGTTTAGGAAAATGCCTTGTGTTAAAAAGGGAAGGGAAAGATTTGAGTGAAATGGATTTGGACAAACTTGTGAAGACTGAAAAAGGCGTTGCAGATGTGTTGCAATTTTCACTATGTGTATGTAGTATAAATATGGGGTTTTTTAAATCTCTCCTGACAAAGGCTATTGTGTATAAGCCATAAGATGTTTATCTAAAAGATATTTCTTCACTAATATTGTTATATATATATATATATATGCTAAGGGTTAATTTCTTCACTAGAATTATATATATGCTAAGGGTTAATTTCTTCACTGGAATTGTTATATGTATGCTAAGGATTAATTTTTTCACTAGAATTGTTACATATATGTGCTAAGGGTTAATTTCTTCACTAGAATTATATATATGCTAAGGGTTAATTTCTTCACTAGAATTGTTATGTATATGCTAAAGATCAATTTCTTCACTAGAATTGTTATATATATGCTAAGGGTTAATTTCTTCACTAGAATTATATATATGCTAAGGGTTAATTTCTTCACTAGAATTGTT
>VWZI01008739.1:0-10726 GCA_013396835.1 Psilopogon haemacephalus | reverse complement strand
GAATTGTTATATATATTTATGCTAGGGGTTAATTTCTTCACTAGAATTGTTATACATATATGCTAAGGGTTAATTTCTTCACTAGAATTATTATATATATGCTAAGGGTTAATTTCTTCACTAGAATTGTTATATATATTTATGCTAAGGGTTAATTTCTTCACTAGAATTGTCATATATTTATGCTAAGGGTTAATACAATCTATTTCCCATTTCATTTACAAACAGTATTTACAATAGTGTTTATATTGGGAAATTAAAGGATTGTAACTAAAATTCTTTCAGTGCTTAGCTTCTAAACCAGGTTTTAAAACTGAGGCAGGAAGACATTTCTGCAGAAGTCTAAAATTAGAAGCAGAGAAGAGTTTCTCTTCTTTCTTAGTCTATTCACCACTGACACATTCTGTCTGATTTTTATGGTCTTGGGAAATACAGGAGGCAGCTCCTGTCGAGAGTCATCCGGTATCTTGAAATTGATGTGGCTTAAACCAAGGGAAGTGAATGGTGTGTTGGGCTGGGATTGTTAATGGCATTTTGAGTCATGGGACTTCTGAAATCAATGTGTTTTTCGTGTGGTCAGCTGCTGAAGGGGTGGGCCAGCTGGAACTGATGAGGAATAACCCAGGGGTGTGCACTCCTCTTTCAGCTGATGGCGTTGCGCTGGGTGCCGCAGCTTCCACTTCTCAGACTAGCGTCCAGTTGATAGTGTTTGTTGCAATTATGTTGCACAAGGTAAGTCCTCATCCAGAAGCATCTCGCTTGTTCTTTAAGGGACTGATAAAGCAGACAGAGATTACTGAAGAGCTCAGGATTCCTTAGTGATGCAGTAGAGAGCTGTGTGGTGCCACTGAAACCAACGCTGCCTTTTCCTGAAGCTAGTGTGTGGGTGGTGCATTGGCTTTTGGTCGGGTTTGTTTTTTCAGAAAACCACCACCACAAACACACACACACACACATGAAAAAGAGCCACAAGACCCCACAAACATCAAACAAACAAAAAAATTAACCCGCAAACAAAAACCCCAAAGAAGCCTCTCTGTGCTAGCTCTAGAATTCTTCTGCCGCAGGTAAAGAAATTGTTCTTCTAAGGATGCACAATGGTATCAGGGTGACAGAAAACCACAATTGCAGAAGCTAGTGGAGAGAGAGACTCTAATCAGAATCAACTATTTTAATATTGAGCACGATTACACAAATACCTCTACTCTTAATTGCCAGAACATGAGTTTCCACTGGGTACTGATATTAAGCTAGGGCAGTCTGCAGAGTTCTGCTGCTCTGGGTTAACATCTTGGTGCTTTCCCTGAATTTCTTCCAGCTCAGTGCATTTCACTGTAGTAAGTTGTATTTCAACTTGATCTCAGAGAGTTTTGTATTACCAGTGACTATTGCTTTTTTGCAGGCACCAGCTGCCTTTGGCCTGGTCTCCTTCCTGATGCACGCTGGCCTGGAACGGAATCGGATTAGAAAACACTTGCTGGTCTTTGCACTAGCAGCACCTGTTATGTCCATGGTGACATACTTAGGGCTGAGCAAGGTAGGTCTCTGGTTTTCCTCTGCCCAAAATGTGACTTAGAGTTTGGGAAGAGGAGTATTGCATGAGTTTCAGAGGGCATGATTGCAAACACCTTGGGAAACTTAGCAGAGTGGAGATTCATAAAACAGTTGGTAAAAAAGGTGGCAATATGTGAAACAAAACCTGACCCATGCTGGCCCTCAGAGCCAATGATACAACTCATCTACAGAATTCACTTTAGCTTTCTTTGAAGGCTGATTTCTGTCTTTTCTCCTTTCCGCTGTTCCCTGCCGACAGCAGTTTACTTCCAGGTTGTTACCTGACTGCGTAACTGAGCAGTTCTTGTTGTGTTCTTGTTTCAACATGCAAGTAGAAAATAGCATTTTTTAGTTTCCCCCACCATCCCAAAATTGGTCCTTTTTTTGTCCAAAGTCCCTTTCACACTGTGTCAGAAGTTGGATCATAGAATAGAATTGTAGAATCAGTCAGGGTTGGAAGAGACCACAAGGATCATCCAGTTCCAACCCCCCTGCCATGGGCAGGGACACCCTACCCTAGATCAGGGTACAATCCTCAGCTCCAACAACCTTTTTGCCTCTCATACTCTTTAAAGCACAGTCTTGTCTTGCCTCTGTACAACAAATGGCCCTGGAAATGGGCCTCTGCACATGAGTTTGTCTTCTCTGCCAAATTAAATGTTTTTGCTTCTCACAGGCTTTCCTTATGGCACTGCAGTATTTCCAGCTGCTGTGCTCCATGCTGGTGACAGTCTGGTGTTGCGTGCAAAGAATCTAACACACAACCTCACAAAACTCAATGCATGAGAAGGAAGATTTAAGTAAATTGTCTGGGCTAATCCCTTTGCTTGCTGGAAAGGAGTTACATTGATATTGCAGTGCAGGAGACAGCAGAAAGAGTTTAGTTTGTAAACAGAAATGAGAATTTGCTGTTTGGGCATTCTCTTGGTGTAGACCTGCTAAGAGCTGGGTTTGTGCTTCAGAGAAAGCAGAGACTTGATAAAGTGTCAGGGTTGTCACAGTGGGGGTGTAGTTCCAGAGCAGAAGATGCATCTCTGCTCTTTTGAAAAACAACTTGAGTACAGCAGGGATCTAACACCACACCTGAGCTGGAACTTGTCCAAGAAACACTTTGAAAGTTCTATGAATGGGTTTGCATCTCGCTATGTTTGACGTGTAGCATGCTCTTAATACTAGAATGTGAAGAGCTGCTCACTTTTCATCCAGAAGATGCTTTTCTTTATGAAGCTTAGGTAGAAATTCTGGAGATGTTTTGGGTGTTGAGTTGTACATGCAAATCATAAACCCACAATATTGAATGAGGAGTCGTTTGAGGCTTGCCTGGTAAATCTTGCTGTGACCAGCAGGGGACCAGATATTTAAAGGCTAACATCTTACTTGAACTCTGTTTAGAGAAAGGAAAAAAACCCATACCCTCCCACCCAGAAAAAAGAAAAACCCAAACAACACAACCAAAACAAAGAAAACCCCAAAACCCAACTAAACACCCCCCAAAAAACCCACCCAAAAATACCCCACGAGTCTTGAGTGTCCTTCCTAAAATCTGTGGCTCTGCAATCTGAGCACTTTTTTTTTTAAAGCACATTTTGCCGCTTTCACATTTTGCATGTCCCCATGAGATGGTCAAACAAGATGCTGCTGCCCAGACTGTTACTTTCTCCTTCTGCAAGGGGTCCTGGAAGTCTGAACTGACCTACCTAGGACTGAGAGGTGTCTTTTTGGTCCCAGCATCAATTTCATAGTGCCAGTTGCTACACTTAAAGTGCAAGACAAAACAGCACATGAAACCATTGTCATGGTGAAGGAAGGAGAGTTGCTGTGTCCAGGCACTTGGAGAATATTTGTGTTATTGACTGAAGAACTTCTTACTGTAATTAACTTTTGTTGTGTGTGTGTGTTTTGATTTCAGAGCAGCAAAGAAGCCCTTTCAGAAGTCAATGCCACTGGAGTTGCTATGCTCTTCTCTGCTGGGACTTTTCTTTATGTTGCCACAGTTCATGTCCTCCCAGAAGTAGGAGGAATTGCTCATAGCCACAGACCCGAATCGAGCGGAGGCAAAGGACTCAGTCGCCTGGAGGTGGCAGCCCTAGTAGCAGGATGCCTTATTCCTCTAGTTTTGTCCATTGGACACCACCACTGATGGCTCCGACCTCACCCTTCTCCTTCTCAGTCTGAGACGAGCAGTACAGTGCCAGCTGCTCCCTTTGTCATTGTCTCTCACACATTATCCACAGCATCCACTTCATGGAGTTCAGAGGAAGCCTGGATTGCAAAATGAGGAATCCCGGGAGAGTTTTTGTAGTGCTTTGACAGCCGGATGGAAATTCTCTGTGACTTTCTTTTCTGAAGACATTTGCTATTTTAATTGTTACTTCTGGCCCTATTCTCAGGGAAGATGGGATTTGGAGTGTAAGGAAGGTGAGCTGGGAAGGACATAAAGTGACTCATCATGGAACTGCCATCACCAAAGGATCCTGCGGGTTTGGCTTTCACAGCTGAAGGAAGGATGGCTGCCTTGAGAGAGGGGGAAGCCTTTTGAAGTCTTACTTAATGAAGAAGGGGGCTCGCCCCCAGCGGTTCTGTGTCCTCCTGACAACACCACTGGGCCCTTGTCATGTTTCTCTCTAACTGTATGGCAAAAATGGGCTGCACTTGGAACTCTGGACAGCACTGCTAACTGTTACAGAAGTGTCCCCGATGGGAAAGCAATGATGTAGGCAAGGTGTAGGATTAGAGTAGGAAACCAGCTGGTTTAAAAAAAAAAAGTACAAATGAATGTTGCAGCATATTCCATTGTTTAATACCAAGGACAGAAGCAAGGGAAATGGTATTTGGATTGTTTGTGCAACCTGGGAGGTGGTCTTCTGCCAGGTCAGTGAAGCATAGGCACCAAAAAATGGTATTAGCTGTTAGCTGGTGGCTTCTGGGATCACACTACTGCTGCTGTTGAGAGAGGTGCTCATAGAGTCCTTTGAAATCAAGCTCTGCTGGGCTCTGAGTAGTAGAAATCTGATGGAGAGATTTTGTCGAGGGACCAGTGAACCTGACTAGCTTCAAACGTTTGAACTTCTGAACTCAGTGCTGATGCAGTTGGGGTTTTTGGTTTTGTTTGGTTGGGGGTTATTTCCCCCCCTTAAATAAAAGGCTAACAAAACAGAGTGGTTAGTTAAACATCAGTGCTGCAGGTAACGTGTTCCCAAAGCAGTTCTGAACAACCACAAAAAACCCAACCAAAAGGCCTAAACCTGTGAGCTCCCTTAGGAATTTTGGTATTTTTTATTTTGGGGCATTGTGCATTTGCCTCTTGCTGGTGGATGTTAGTTTGGGTGAATCTGCTGGAGGGACTTCTTGCCGACTGCTGATGCCTCTCACTGCGGAAGGGTGATAAAAGATCCTTTCAAAGGCACAGCCTTCTCTTGTCAGGCACCGTTGGGCTTAAGCAAAACTTAATTTAGTGACTGTACTGCATTGAGAAGTGAGGAATGCTTGACATGCACAGAATCAACAGCGAATCCTTTCTTTAGGGGAAAACATTTTCATGCCAGCCCCTTGTTAAAGCTATACTCTGCCAGCACTTTTTAAAGGTAGCGTTGCCAACTATGATTTTCTTTTGATTTTTTTTTTTCCCAGTGGATTTTCCAGGCTGGAAATGTTGATTTTATTTTTTTTTTTTTTTTTAAACTGAAGTGCTTCTTGCTTTCATTTGACTGAAAACAGTCTGCTTTTGATGCCGTTTATTACTTGTGCTTCACAGGCCATTGTGCCTCTTAACTTCTTTTGTCCTTACCCTCTTGGTTTGCCGGTTCATTAATGGGTAGGGCCAGGTCTAGTGAGGGCTTTGGCTGTTAGCTTTGTAACGCTGCGAGTGTATCCCTGGCTTGAACTTGGCAGTGGTCGCTAGTGGTGCCTGTTCCTTTGTGTTCTACTCCATCAAATTAATGCAAGGTTAATAGAAATCATCCTTTCCGATGATGCTCTTCACAGATGAAATTAGCCTATCAGGCTGAAACAAGTTTGGTTTGCTTTAGACCTTCGAAAGTTAATTATGTTTTGATTAAGATTAGTGATCTGGGCGAGATCCTCTCCTACACACCCCTTTTGTCCCACAATGCACACAACCAACGGGTACAAGTGATACAAGTTACTGGTGTGCTAGTGCTGGGCAGGGTTGTTTACACCAGAGCTCTGTCTTCTTCCTCATCTCCCCCTAACAACCACCTTCTTTGATAATCTCACTCTTTTACCTGGCTTAATCTTCCCACCACTGGTTCCAAAAACTGGAGAGTTTGCAATATCTGCAGCAGAAGCAGGAGCAAGCTTAGTGCAACACCAGACACTTCCATTGTGTAAAACTGGTGAGATTTGATTTGGGTTTGGTTATTTTTCCTTTAAACTCTCAGCAGTCACTTGCAGGTCCTCCCCATCCCACTGGTTCCTCTGGCACGCTGACTGCTCCAGCCTCTTTCTGCCTAGAACAATAGCAGCAGCTCAGGGAGGTGTGCAGGTGAAGTCCCATTCCCTGCCTTCTGTTCCAGTGCTGGAGCCTGTGGGCAGTGCCCTCTCCTCTGGGTCAGTGCCTCTGAAGGAGGTGGCAGGTAGCCTCGGACTGCCAGCAGACCTGCCACTGCTGACACAGGTCTTGTCTGTCTTCTCACATGTCCCCCAGATGATGATTCTGATTTCTAAGGGAAGCCACCAGAAATGGTAATGCTCAGTTGAATGCTTCGTAAGTTGTGGAGGGCCCAAGTTAACAGCAGCAGGTGTGAGGGATTTTAGGTGAAAGCACTAGCAGCTCAAAACTGCCACGGCTTCTGGTAGCATACTTTTCATTTTGGCACTTAAGTGTTTAGTTTTTGTTTTCCTATGCATTTAAGGGAGCAGCAGCATTTTCCTTTGGCTGCCTTTTCTTCCTGTGCTGAACGATTGTTTTTCGGTTCTGTAGCTGAAACTGCAGTGACTGAAGGAAGCCTTCAGCTACTGTTGTAAGGAAAACAGAAAACTGTAAATGATGAAACCTTTCCAAATTGTATAGCTCCACATAGAGGATTAGTTTAATGAAGCTGAGGGTTTTAATGAGTCTTTTTAATAAAAATGCTCCATTTTATCATAGCCCTTTTTTTTTTTTTTTTCCCCCCTCCACCTATCTCCCCATCTGTCACAGTAAATCCAAGCACTGCATCTAGTCAGGGCCATCTGGTGTCATTTTCTACTCCTCGGGGGGGACCTTGGTGCAGATTCCTTTGTCTCTCTGCAGCATCCACCTCTGCTGCTGTTTTTGCCTGTGAGATGGGAGGCAGCAGGGCTAGCAGGTGATGTCCTCCTCTCCTTCTGTGGAAAGGAAATCTGGAAAATCTCTAAGAAATCGATGGGTTAGCTCTTTGTGTTACTGATTTCTTAACTGACAAGAGGAAAAAAAAAGTAAAAAAAAAAAAGGTAAAGCTGTTTCTGTTGGTCCCAGTGTGTGTTCAGGTACTTACCCTGCTGTTCTTTTACTGTTCATTATGTAAAGAAGGAAAATGGTTTCTTTTTTGGTACCAGGAGCTGCACTGGCATTCATGAGGATGGCAGAGCTGTCACAGCAAGAGAGGGAGTTTTGCAGGTGGTGGCATGTCAGGTGGCCAGCTGTTAAACACAGACACCCATCCTTGGCTTCCAAAAGCCACATCCAGGTGGGTTGTGTAGAATGATGTCCACCAGACCCAGGAAAACGACTCTGCTTATTCAAAAACTACTCAAGAGCCTTTGAGGAGCTTCAGACAGTAGCAGATGCATCCATGTGGTGCCAGCTCTGTAGAATGCAAAGGAGATGTCATGGAACAAAGGTTTCTGCTGCTCCCTTCCTGTCCTTTGCTGCAACTTGGGAGAGAAGGGAACTGTGTTCTGTATTCTTCTGGAGGTGGAAGGAGAAGGAGGTTGTGATGTGGTGGGAAACTTTATGATGAATTTCAGATTCTTTATATTATTAATTTCAGATTCCTGTTCACCTCAAAAAAAAAAAAAATTAAATCTCTTTTATTTCTTCCTGTCCTTTTATTACATTTATTAGCAGCCTTGGCTTTCCAGGGGGGGAAAAAAAAACCCAAACCATTGCGTGGTCATCGCTGTTTACCTGACTCCATGTATTATGGAACTGTAATTTTAATGTCTGGGTTTGTTTTGGTTTTTTTTTTTCCCAAACCATTTGTATACACAGAATCATTCCATGAATGGCTGCCTTATAATTTTTTTTTTCCACTTTTAATTGTGAACGTTGCCAGTTTCAATTTGTTTTATTATATTAAATTTTTACTTAGGTGCACCGCTCTGGAGTTGGCTTTTTATTTATTTGCTGCCTGGGGGATTTGTGGCAGCTCTTGGCCAAAGAGGAATGAGAGGCTGTAGTGGGTTGCAAGCAGTGCAGACAGCACCTCAAGCTACCAAAGAAAAGCAGCAAACACGCTTCCAGGAAAACATGAAGTGTGAAACTGTGCAATCCCAAGCACAGCTCCAGGCTGGGTGGGGAATGGCTGAGAGCAGCCCTGAGGAACAGGACCTGGGGGTCTGGGGTGGTGCAAAGCTGAAGATGAGGCTGCAGTGTGAGTGCAGCCCAGACAGCAACTGTGTGCTGGGCTGCAGCAAGAGCAGCTGTGGGCAGCAGGGCAAGGGAGGGGATTGTGCCCCTTGGCTCTGCTCTCCTCACACCCCACCTGCAGCACTGTCTGCAGCTCTGCAGCCCCCAGCACAAGCAGCACATGCAAGTGGTGGAGCCAGTGCAGAGGAGGCCACCAAGATGCAGCTGAGAGGGCTGCAGCAGCTCTGCTCTGAGCACAGGCTGAGAGAGTTGGGGCTCTGCAGCCTGCAGAGGAGAAGGCTGCCAGGAGACCTTGGAGTGGCCTTGCAGGATCTGCAGAGGGCTACAGGAGGGCTGGGGAGGGACTATTGACAAGAGCTGGCAATGACAGGAGGAGGAGGAATGGGTCTAAAGTGTGAGAGGGGAGATTGAAAGTGGATGTTAGGAAAAAGTTGTTTGCAGTGAGGGTGGTGAGACACTGGCACAGGTTGCCCAGGGAGGTTGTGGCTGCTCCCTCCCTGGAGGTGTTCAGGACCAGGTTGGATGAGTCCTTGAGCGACCTGTTCCAGTGGGAGGTGTCCCTGCCTGTGGCACGGGGAGGTTGGAACTGGCTGAGCTTTGAGCTCCCTTCCAACCTAAACTATTCTATGATTCTATGCTTTATAAGCAATTCATTAAAAGCAAAAAAAAAAAAAGGTTGTTTTTCTGCTACAGTTGCTGTCTCCAGCCGTCTAAGATCCTCTCAGTTAAACAGCTCTGTCACTAGCCAAAAAAAAACCAAAACCCCAAAACCATTAAAAAAATTGCAATCTTCTCAGCTCATTACTTGGCTTTGATTTTTCTGGTAGCTCATAGGATTTATGTGGTTAGTAGAAAGTGTAGTCTCTTTATAGAGGCTTAATCACAACCAAATATGATTGATAATAAAGTCAGTAGGACAATGAAGTGTTCTTACTGTACCTACTACAGACATTCAAGGCAATAAGGGATTTCAAGCCAGTATTTTGCTCTTGTTTTTCTTTAGACAAGTGAAATTCAGTTTCAGTGGTGAAGCATCACTGACTCCATTAGCATTCATTTAGTGTGTTTAATAAAAGTGTTGCCTTCTGGCTCATTTATGTTCCAACCAGTTCCCACCAGGCCTGCACAGACAGAGCTGGGCACAGAGGAACCAAATGAAGAGCTGCAGCTGCTCACTGCGTGTTTAGGAACCAAGGTGATGCTCTTGGGCCCTCTGCTTCTTACCCTTTCTGCAATAGACTTTTAGGGAGACTTTCCCCTCCTGGTTTTGAGAAGTTCTTCGGTTTGTTTTGTAGTGTTTGGGGTTTTTTTGTTTCTTTGGTTTGGAGTTTTATTTAGTCTGGTTTGGGGGTTTTATTTGGTTTCGTTTGGGGTTTTGTTTGCTTTGGGGTTTTGGGGGTTTTGCTTGGTTTGGTTTGGGATTTTGCTTGATCTGGTTTGGGGTTAGGTTTGGTTTTTGGGGTTTTGCTTGGTCTGGTTTGGGGGTTTGGTTTGAGATTTTGTTTGGTTTGGTGTTTAGCTTGGCCTGTTTGGTGTTTGTTTTGCTTTGGGGTTTGCTTTGGGGGTTGGTCTGGCTTGGGATTTTGGTTTGGGCTTTGGTCTGGTTTGGCATTTAGGTTTGGCTTGGGCTTTGGTTTGGTTTGGGCTATGGTTTGGCATTTTGGTTGGGGATTTTGGTTTGGTTGGGGATTTTGGTTTGTGCTTTGGTTTGGTTTGGCATTTTATTGGTTTGATTTGGGGTTTTGGTTTGGGATTTTGTTTGTATTACTTTGATTTGTTTAGTGCCCATATGGGGAAGGGTCACTGCAGCCTTAGTACTTGTGTCCAGCAGTGCAGAGCTGTGCTGAAGAGCTGGGAGCCAGGTGAGCTGTGTGTGTGCTGTGTGCCAGGTCTGTGTGCTGGTAGCCAGGTGAGCTGTGTGTGCTGTGTGCCAGGTCTGTGTGCTGGTAGCCAGGTGAGCTGTGTGTGTGCTGTGTGCCAGGTCTGTGTGCTGGTAGCCAGGTGAGCTGTGTGTGTGCTGTGTGCCAGGTCTGTGTGCTGGTAGCCAGGTGAGCTGTGTGTGCCCTGTGTGCCAGGTCTGTGTGCTGGTAGCCAGGTGAGCTGTGTGTGCTGTGTGCCAGGTCTGTGTGCTGGTAGCCAGGTGAGCTGTGTGTGCCCTGTGTGCCAGGTCTGTGTGCTGGTACCCGAGAAGCAGGGCAGGGTGTTCCTGCTCTGCCTCCCATCAGCAATGGCCCTTTAAGGCTGAGCAAGGCATGCAGCCTGGAGACTGCCCAGTTCAAATCCAGCAGCACGTGAACTGCACCCGGGTGGGCAGTGCCTGCCTGGCACAGCAGAAGCCTCCCTGTGGAGCCTGCCTGCTCCACTTTTATGTGGGACCGATGAGCAAAACCTGTCTCCAAGATTCCAGGGGTATGTGCCAGGGAGAGGGAGATGCCTGACAGCAGCGAGCTCTGTCCTGCCCTGATTTCTGCCTGGGATGCTGCAGTGCTCAGTAACCTTCCAGGCTGTCCCTGCTGCAGGAAGTGTTGTGGCTCGTGTTGATGTTGGGCACTTTCTCTCCGATGAGCATTTCTTTTTTTTTCTTTTTTTTTGTGGTCGCCT
>VWZI01008730.1:59640-96228 GCA_013396835.1 Psilopogon haemacephalus | reverse complement strand
ATGGCGGGGGGTTGGAACTGGATGATCTTTGAGGTCCCTTCCAACCTAAACCATTCTATGATTCTATAATTCTACGTACCACAGACTGGAGTTATCCTTACCCAGGTATAGGACTTTCCACTTCCATTTACTGTATTTCATGTGGATCCTATCAACTCATTTCTAATATTTAATACCATGTTGCAAAATACAAAACAGAAGAATTGGATGAACAGGTGTATGTGACACTATGACATTAGTAACTACAAATATGGTGGCGAAGAATCTACATACCTAAAAGCCTTTTTTAAGCCTAGCACAAGATACTTTCACCCTGCAAACCTTGTTTCTTTCAGAAATAAATGTACAGAAAGAGTAAATATGAAAGCAATATAACAGATATTTTAAAAGAAAACAAAACCAAAGGCAAAACAGAACCAAAACCTCAAACTTAATATAATTGATAATGAAAAGAAGTTTCACTAGAGATGAACTATGGCACAAATAGTATAAAAGAGAGGCATGAACTTTTAGAAGAAAGAATCTAAAGCTTTTGAAAATGATTTATGATGGATGTTTTGATATGACAGCATGCTCATATTTTTTCATACTTTAACCCATGTGCAAGTTTACAAAAAATAGCCACAGGAATATTGGAGAAAGGAGTGTAATGGTAATTTTTATGTCCCAAAGAGAAATTGGCAAGTGATGTATTGGTATACCAAGGAAGCCAGCACCTACTTAGCAACATGCTAATCAGAACTGTGGAGAGTCACATCAAGGACATATTTGCTAGATGTGGTATTTGTGACAACCTATTTCCCAAAATAGACCCTGCTTCTATAGGCCTTCAGCTGTGCATGTTAATGAGCTGAAGACAAATAAATAATGATTCCTTAACAGCATCTTGTGGTCCAAGCTTTAAATCGGGAACCTAGAGTTAAGTCAGAGGCAAATCTTTACACTAGAGCCATGCAAAGTCTGCTATGGTCAGTCAATTATATGATCATTGAGTAAATGGAATATCAATAGTTACATTAAAAAAAAAAAAAGAAAAGAAAAAGGAAAAAAAAGGTGGGTGGTGACATAGGCAAAATTACAAATATTTAAGTCTACTTACAGTATTAGGAACAAAGATTTAATGGTGAAAACACTGCTTATTGTGTTGATCCAGCAAATAAGGAAAATGTAACTGCAATAAGCTGTACAGAACCTACAGACCAGGAAGAGGATGCAGCTCAGTTTCAGTCTCTTCACACATAGTCCCCAAATATTCCATTGGCTGCATCAAAAGGCAGAAGAATTAAGAAAGTGAATCTCACTCCTGAGAGTGAAGGTACTAAGCTTGTCCTAATGTTTCTATCACATACAAATACTAATTTGGATATTTACTTTTTTTTTTTTTTGTTTAAAAACAGGCAGGCAAACTGTCAGGTCAGTCAACTGGTGTTTAAAAGAAGTAATGGATGCTAGTCTGACATTATTTTTCCTGCCTGATGTACACCTATTAAATTAACTGCCTAAGACTCTACCACCTGCATATCGACAGCAGAGTGGACATTCCTGTAAAAATTCCTGATTAGTTCACAGCTTAAATTGTGACTTTTAGAAGCTTGGACTCATGACATTTATGAACACAACACTAAAGCTAACACTGGGCAGTTCTTTGATCAAGCTGCTTCCCAGTGTTTGTATAGATTTCAGTAGTAAGAAGGTAATGAATCCTTAAGGAGTTAGTGTTTCCTGCCATTCCTGGACAGTTGAGAACTATGCTCAGCAGGCTTTTCCCAGCTAGCATGATTTCTGTGGCTCAAGGCTAAAAAAAAAAGCCTTTCTGTCCTCCTCTTGGTTTATTGCATCCTACTGAATTTTACTGGAGAAAACAATATACAGCATTTGCTCTGTGCAGGTTTGAGTTAGAACAATAGCATAAAATGTGGATGATTTTACAATTCCTAAGTTATTATAAACCTGTTGAGGAACAAGTCTTCTGACTTTGAGTAGTTCTTTCCCCATTGTAAACCACAGTGAGTTGGTATAATTTGGGAATACAATGGTTTCTTGAAACAACAAATGTTTATTATATCAAGGAAAATATGACTTTTTTCAAGCAAGGTATGTTGTGCTTTATGTAATTGTAAAAATATATCTATCTTTCTTTCTGAGGTCTTGTATGCTGTATTTTTGGCAAAGCTAGGGATTATTTTGCCACAGGTCACTGAATAAAGATTACACTCCTACATATTGTTCTGTGTCAAAGTTGTACGCGTCTGCCTGTTTCACAACAGATGGCTCCATTTCAGTAGTTTATATAAAAGATGTATATGGAAGATTGAAATAAAATATTCATTGTAAACCAGCTTCCTATAGTTGTTCATATATTTCAGTTGTACCTGTCAAGCTTGATGTCATGCAGGAGAAATTCTAAAATACAACTTTGTAAATTTGTTTCTGTTTATCCTGGGTCAAGATTTGTTTGGGAGGATTGTAGAGAGAATGTAAATTACATGTATTTCATATTGTAATATATCAGATATTGTTTTATGAGATATTTCAGTCTGTAAAATGCAATGAGAAATGAGATACCTTAATATATGTTCTTTGTTTTTTAAGAGTGAAAAAGCAGATGTAATTCTGAGAACAGAGCCTCAACCTCTGCTTCCAAACACTGAGTGACTTCTCATGCTAGCTTTTAAAAATTTCTCCCCGTCTTGTAAGAGTATAACTAAGATACACTGCAGACCTTTTTCTGATTACAATACTAAACATGTAATTATTTGATTCACCTAGTTATTTTCAGGGCACTTTTAACTGTGGTTTATCACTTTAAAGTTTCTTATCTGCTTTTCCTCTAAACATTGCTTTAAAATGTTACTTTTGCATTGTTATTTTGCTTCAGCAATTTAGTAATCTTCCTGGGCTTTGCCCTTGGGCTCTGTTACAGAGAAAACTTGGTCTCGCTGCATTTAGGCTTTGGTCACCAAAGGCTCATTGATGAAACACCTAACGTCTAATAATGTAACTATGTAACACTTCACAGATGCAGATCCAAGTGAATAATAATCTGATACACCAAGCGTATTCACTGAAAAAAAAAAGTAGGAAAATCGGTTTGAGCAAGGTCTTTTAAACTTTGTTTCTGTTTCCTGAAAAGGAGGCTGCTACTGAATCACAAATCCACTTACACCGGTTCCTCGGTGCAAATCATCGCAAACAACATTTCCTGGCGAGTGTTTCCAAGTGCCTTGTATTACTAGAGACAGAAGTACAAAACGTGGGACAAATTGAGTGGCGCGGCCCTTTAGAAACAAGTTTTGTCTTTCTTCGTTCTCTGTGCCCCTGAGGTTTGACAGGACGGGTCAGGACCGTACCCCGGCTGCTTTGAACCCTTCTCATGCCCGCTGTGGCCGCATCCCTCTGCCTTCTCCTGGCTACAGGTTCTGCCCAGGGAGCTCCCGAAGAACGACCGGTGCCGGCCACCGTGTCTGCGAGCTCCCAGAGAGAAACAGCACCACCTCTCCTCCCAGAAGAGGGTTCGTTATGAGCTTTAAAAAGAGACGCCGCTCCTAACAGCTACTCTACAGCTTAACAGCACGCACCTACGCCCCGACAACTCTCACATCCGTCCCACTCGAGAGCCGCCTTATATAGCAGCAGCGGAGCGGGGCAGGGCCACCAGGAGGCCAATCAGAAGCTTCAGCTGGCCCCTGAGTGACAAACTACACCAGCCAATAGAAGCCGTCACCTCAGTAGGAGGAGCGACAGTGCCGAGGGCCGTGCTATCACCGCCCTTTGGGAGGAGCTGGGGCGGGGCACCTCCCTGGGCGTGGTTCATCGGGGCAGGGAGGGGCTTGTGAGCTGGTGGGCACGGCCACAGCAGCGGTATTTAAACCTGGCGCCCAGCATCCTCCCAGCTCAGTCCGTGGGGCGCTGCTGGAGACGCGGCTCTGCGTCTGCCCCAGCAGCTTCGTTGTTTCCTTTTCTTCTACGCGCGTGTGCGCGGGAGGCCGAGGCTCTCGTCCCGCCTGGGTCAGCGCCTCCCGGGGCGCATATTTTCCTTCTTCTTATCCCCCTCCACTTTGAGTGCTTCTGCAGAGGGAATTTTTTTTTTTTTTCTGCGTCTCCCTGATCCGCGCCCCTTTCCTCCCCGTTCCCGGTCGGGGGCTTGCGGCGCTTCCCTCTGGATGCGTCCCCGCAGCCCCAGGCGGGAGGCGGCCAGGGGGAAGCGCTGCCTCCGGGGATTTACTGCTGTCTGGTACTCGGACTCGCGCCGCCGCCGCCCCCTTCCCCGCGAGGGCACCCGGCGCCGCGGCTCCGCTGCCGCTTCGGGCCGCGGCCATGGACGAGAAGTACCTGCCAGAGCTGATGGCGGAGAAGGACTCGTTGGACCCGTCCTTCACCCACGCCCTGCGGCTGGTCAACCAAGGTGAGGGCCAGCGGGACACGGCAGAGGCGAAGCGGGGCCGCTTCGTCGTGCCGCAGGGACGAGCGGTGGGATTGAGCCAGAGTTAGTGGCGACCGCCGAGGATGCTCGGTCTCAGGGGCGTTCTCTTCGTTGTGCAGCGCTCGGTGGGCTTTTGTTACGTTTAGGTTACTGCTGCCTACCGGCTCCTGCCCTCTTCCCCTTGTGCGGAGGGGTCTGGGACTCAGCCCAGCACCGATGGGCGCCGCACAGACAAGGCTCTGCCTGCACCCCCTGGCACTGCCCGAGGTCAGCGAGGCTTCGTGGCTGCCCCTCCAATAGTCAGAACACCTCCCCAAACAAACACAGGCAAGCGCTCGTCTGCGTCCCCTGATTCCTCCCCTTTCTTAGGAGGTGTTTACAATAGCGAGGACATGATCGCTCGCTGCTTGAATTTTGCATTATTCCAAGTTAAACAGCTTGAATCTTCTGCGCTCGGCTTGAGCTTCAAGTTGATTTAAAAAAAACCTCGAAAGATTTTCCTAGTCTACTCTTGCACTGTGTTTCTGAGGACGAAATAGCTTATTGTTTACATGTGTTTGAGCCTTTTGAAAAGGAGCCTACAACCGGTGTCCTTTCCTTGGAACTTTTGACTCTGTAGCTGAAAAAAATAAGGAACCAACAGTACATTTAGTGAATCTATTGGAAAAACAAAAGCATGTTTTCTTTTGCTATTATGTAACCCCAAGTAATAAATGATTCCTAGTTCTTCTACATCTGACTTTTCAGATGTGCTTTAAAATGCTAGCTCTTTGTTTCAATTATAGTGCTGAAGAAAGATGCTGTGTTATTTACAATGTTTTGGAAAGATTATGTAATTAGCAGGTCACTTTCAAGTATAGCTCTGTAGAGATAAACACTTAACCGTGTTTGGGATGGTCAAGTGAAATCAGTTATGGTATTCTAATATAACTTAATGACGAATAGAATGATTTCAGCTTTAGTTTAAGTGATTACAAAGCTATTCTATTGTACTTTCTATAACAGCAGTAGATCTAAATCTGTGTGGCTTCTATTAATGCATTCTTGTTGTTTTTGATGTGCAATGGAGGGTAAATCAACTATTACCTGTAATATTCTGGAGTTAGGAGAAGCTGTCACAGTTTCAGTTGTGGAATGCATATGTCATGTGGTTTGTAGCTGCATGTCCTTGGGATTTGGTGTATTTCATGTTTTTCCAAATTTCGAATTTGGAAAAATGCCACGTTTGATAGTGGGGAAAGGAATAAATAGGTATTTGTGTCGTTTGGTGTAATTAGGAAAAAAAACTTGATAAATTATCAGTCATCAAGCTAATTTTAATACTGTGAATTAGTGATGCTCCTCTCCAGACAGTGAAGAAAGAATCTTTTCTGTGTATGTTGATTATTTTAGGAAGTTATGGAAATGTGTGTTTTACTGTTTTACATAGAGTGTTTATAGAAGTAAGTACAGCTGCATGGCTGTTATCAAAATTGTGACTTTCTGGGACTGTGATATTTTTTCAAGGTTCTAATTGGAATGAGAAATTAGAGGACAGACAAACTTCTGCCTGCTTTTACCATATAACACTTTATCTGCATGTGCCCTTTTGGCTCTGAAAATATAGCTAGTAAAAAATGAATGCATTTGGACATCAATTTCAACATCTAGTGCATCTATAGATATTTTTGCTTTCTTTGAAAATGAAGTCATGCAGTAAATCTGAAGTGTTTACCCTTGGAGACAGGTAAAAAAATTAAGCAAGATTACTATGGGTTGATTAACTGGAGGTCAAAATACAGATTTGTGTTATATCTATGTAAATAAGTTTGTATGTAGATATTTTTGCAACTGTAGAGTTTCCAGAGGAACAAATAAGGTTAAGTGACTAAAAGTGGCAAACATAAGAGGAGTTGTTCTGGAGATCTATGACACTAACTTTATCAGTGACTGTTCTTTTCCTTCTTAATTTTAACAAATCTGTACAGTTAAATGAGCACAATAATTTGTGGAAATGTGTATGCAATAGTTCTGGCTTGTACTTCATGTGTCAGAACCACTGAGTTCTTTTGATGGCATTTGAGCAGTGAGCTTTTCTTTGTTTAAACTGAGTTTTAACTTTTCAACTCAGAATGAAGCATGTTTCCAAGTTTGGCTTCTAGGTATGTATGAGAATGTCTTAGGGAAGGTTTTAAATGCTTAAAATAACCAGCTTAATTAATTATGTAATAGCATTTTGATGTCTTAATATTATTACAGTTACTATCTGTATTTATTTAAACTGAAATACTGTAGATCAGCTAACTTCAGAAACTCAAGATTGCTTTAAGAATTGTATGATTAAATTAATAGATCCTCCAAAGATGTTGAAGGAATTGAAGTGTCTTCTGCTCTGTCAAAAGAGCCCCATCATGAACAAATTTCTAACCATGTTGAAGTCTGGTTTCTATGGAAGTCTTGTGTCTAGACTTTGAAAATCTGCTAATTATAGTTATCAGATGGAAATGGCCACATTTGCATATTATACTTATAATTACAAATTATGATTTGGCTATGCACAAATTACATAATTTTAAATGATACAGGGAGAAAAGTAGGGCTTGAGATGCTTTTATAGTTCCAGGGTAGCCTTTTGGTTGAAAAAGAATGTGAAAATAACTAGGATGTTAAAAGAATACTTTCCTGGGCAGTATTAATAACCTGTATTACAGAATTAAGAGACATCGTCTTCTCCTGCCCTAGTGAAATCTTGTTTTAAGCATTTTTAAAAGAGCAGTATCCTTAATTGCTCCTACATAATATCTGAAGTGCTAATTTTTCTTGTTGAAAAACTCTGTTCCAGTATTTGATAACCTGTGTCTTTCAGACAAATTACTTATGTTTTCCTTTCAATGGTCATTAAAACATTCAGCTACTCCTTAATTTTTAGAATAGCAGGAGACTATATTATAATTTTCTCTAATTAAGATGATTTACTTGTATACATGGGCAGTAAATCATTTTAAAAGCAAAGCATATTATTACTTGTAAACTTTTAAAAGTTACTGATTGGAATTGAACACTGTATGTGGAGTAAGGTGATGATGCCAATAGGGTTAATTTACAGCTGGTATCAGACAATGAGAACTGGGAACGTTGTGTCCAATTACTATGTTATTGTAAGTTCTTGAAGTACCTTGGCAAAGGTGATACTCTGTGAAGAAGCAAGAATTCAGTACCTGTATTTTTCTTATTTATAACTCTCAGGTGGTCATCATTATGAAAAATCTGGAAAAAAAGTGGAAGTGATGCTTTTTCTGAAGTCAGGCTATTTCTTTATCACTGCAAGGCACTGAGCAGCTTAATTTTTTAATGCTTTTTGAGGCCTTTATTTTGAAGATTGACTTAGTACTTGGGGTTGTGTGTAAATGTTGGTAAATGTGCAAGTGTAATGTTGATGGTTATAACATAGTTCAGGAGTGGTGCTGTAAAAAAAAACCCACCACTGAAAGATCTGTAAGAGAAAAATCAATCTTCATAGTCTCCATTCACATCTATACCTAGTCCTGATTTATGACAAGTATGTTATAATTTTGGGTAAAGTATGTGAAATTGCAGATTGGAGAAGCTAACTGTAAATAAAGCATGTTGATATAAGATGTGTTTTGTTACAATGGAGACATTGAAGCGGATACCTGGTGATCACTTGATTTGTGTAGTGTTAAATGTGTGGGTTGGAAGGACTCTGCAGTCAGGGCACTGGAAATAATTATCCATTCCAGTGGGACTGCTGAAAGACAACTTTTACATTTGTGGAAAAATTCTCCCTTACATGCTCATTTTAGCTACCTCGAGATTTGAGGTGGTATCTTCAAGTGATGAAGCTTTGTTTATATTGTAAAACTGCAGGAATAACAAGCCTTCCTATCAGTAGATGGCTGTATGTGCTAGGCTTTATATTGAATGACTTTGCTGAATCACGTGTCTAGTAGTGATCAGCAGAGATGCTTGCTGTTTCTGGAATCAAGTTTTGAGTAAGAATTAAATAATCAAACGGACTAGTAATAGCATCTCCCTAAATATCAGAAAGGATGGAATGTGTTTCTGCAGTGTGGAAAATATTAACCATCTGGTTTTGAGTTTTTAGCAGATAACCATTGTAAAAATGGTAGAGTAGGAACTTAATAAATTAAGGTTCCATAGATGCTATTGATTTTGAATAAATCTTTCATGGGATGCAAAGGCTCCTGGGTGCTTAGCAAGGATTTTCTTTCATTTTTCAGGAATAGAATTCTCATTTTTCACAGTTCTACAAGGTGTTCTCAATTATGTTGTGATGTTACATACAGATGTTGTGATACAAATGTTTGCTACTGTATCATCCATTTTTCTCTGAGCACAGGTGTTTCATGGCATGGAACAGACATGTAATGTTGCTTGTTCCAGTCCCTAATGGTGTTACAAGTAGTGGAACTGCAAACTCGCATGCTGCTTATTGTCATCACAATTATATGAACACTTCTTTCAAGCATCCTGACCTTGGAGTCTGGAAAAGCACTGTGAAGGTTGGGGGTGTTTTGTGAAGCAAACAAAACACGATTATTCAGAGCATCTTGTTAAATTTAATAAAATAGTTCCTGTAAGTTACCTTTCAGAATTTTTTTTCAACCAAGTCTCTAAGCTCTCTTTCTCAAAGATTAATCAGAAATGATAAATTATTCTGTTGTATTCTAGTAATTGGGCTCAAAACAGTTTATGAAAATGTTCATAGGGAATTGGTTGACAGGTTGTGTGATCAGAAACTTTGTGACAGTACTAGGAATGGATGTGGTGTGATTATGGCACCATAAAACCAGGGAAGGCTGACTTAGGTTCTTTTCCTATATTCTTAAAACAGCATGAAAAATAGCAAGATTTAAAGTGAAGAAAGGATGCTTCAGAGATTGCCCTCTCAGCCTTCCTTCTTCAGTAACACTTCAGAAGTTCATGCTTTTATGGTTGCTCTTTGCTTTTACTACAGCAAAATTTTATTGGCCAAGTCATAGGACTTAACAGTTAGATTCCAGTCTTGATTTCTTAAAAGGCTGTGGAACTGATTTATCAGGTATTCCAGTCATGTTAACAGGGCTGCTGTGAAATGCAGCAGAAGATAATCATACATACTTCACCTGAGGCTCATCTGCTCCGAAGCGTGACTCCAGCCTGCAGCCACTCACCAATGATCACATTTAGTCTAAAGCTGACTTCTAATTCACTTGCACACTTACTTTGGCAGGCAATGAGAGAGATCGAATTTAAAGGTTTCAAATTTAGACTGACATGGTTTGTCACTTCCAATCCCTTTCGACACCAGCCATGCAAATTAAAACTGTAACCTTCTGAGTACTTATTTACTGGAGAATTCATAAAGAAGGTCATAGCACAGAGTGGCTGATTTTCTGGCCTGTGGCTTGCTTGAGTTAACTTGCATGTTCTTAAAATCTATGTATGTGGCCTTTCTGTCCTCTGAGTTTCATTCCACCTCTGCTTTCAAGTATAAGCAATGAAAGAATCTAATTTTGGTTTGAAAGAATTTGGTATCCAAATTTGTAATTGAGTATCCTCTGTAAAGTATTCAGTGTCATACTGGATGACTTTTTAATTAGTATTTAGCAGTTTCAGTAAAAAAACCTCAAACCTGTTTAAATGGATTAACTGGTAACTGACACACCTAATATTTTATATTGAATTAACTGACTGTTCTTAGCTGAGCTATGCAGGAATCTTGCAAGCTTAATGTTTACATTATTAATTTTTTTTTTTTCAAATGGAAAATTATAACAGACAAGACAGTTACATTGGACAAATGGAGTATCTTTATAAAATGTGATTCTCTACCCCAGAGACCTGGGGAGGCATGTCTCAGGTGTGCAGTGGAAGCTGCATGATAGGGGTGATGGTAGTTCTGGGAATTGCTTTAGAGCTGTATATTGCTGAGTGTGACTTCCAAGTACAACACTAGCTAGAAAATATCTATTTCTGTGGCCTTAAACTAAAGCTGTAAGAGCACATGGACTAGGCAATTTAATTTTCTTCTGACATTCTAGCTACAAAAGTCCACGTGTCTTAATATTTAAGACAATGAAAAAAAAACAATGCTTTTTAAACCTGAGAAGGTCTGTGGGCTCTTGATAGTCTGATTTGTGAAAATTATCATTAACCTGTGGTTTGAGTGCCATATTGCTTTCACAGAGATAAGTAAAGGTTCTAAGAGGCCCTTTAAACTGATGATGAAATGTCTGGCTAGAAAAGTGCAAAAAAAAAAAAAAAAACACATGGTGTTTTGGCATGGGTGATTAACTTGAATACATGAACTGCATCTTTTTATACCTTTGATTGAAAAATTAGATGCAATTCTGGACATTTGATCTCAAATTATTAGGCATTTTACTGAACTGTCAATAGCATGGATATAGATTGGGTAGGGGCTATCTTCTTATGACAAGAAGCAAACAGAAGTATCAGCTGGAAAGGTCAAATGTTGAACCATTTTTAAGCTGAGAAAGCTGTATTTTCGAGCGTCTCAGCAACAGAGCAATGTACATGTAATTCTTTGTGTTTATCCTATCTTAAAATATTCCTTTGCTTGAATTCAATGTCATATTTATCACTTGTTCTTTTGTGCTGTCATTTTCCATCACTTTACCTTATTGTCAAGGTAAAATTAATAAGAAACTGGAAAGTTAAATGGATTTCATTCCTATTCTCCATTTCCAGTTGCTGTTTTGCTGGCTGCCTTCCATTTCTTATTTTGATGTGTTTATCGGGTTTTCGGCTTCAGCTATCAGCTCAACAGGAACAAAGTTGCAAGGCAGCAAACAAATGTCAGTTTAATTCTTGTAGTTGGTAAATCTTGGCCTATATAGGTGGTTTTTATAGGCCCTTTTTAAAGGAAGGATTTCTTGACAAAATAATTGGAAACCTAAAAGATTAGAAATCATTTCAGTAAACCAATTGTTCTTGTACTTAATCCAAAAGAAAATTTGTTGTAACAACTGCTGCTGTGCTGATCTTGGTATAATGTACTGACAGCGAAAATCTAAAATTGCAAATCCTTTGAGGATTTACTGATTTTCTTCAGCTTTATTAATCTGTTTGGGTTGTACAAGATGAATACAGTAGGGGAAGATGCCGTTCTGTGGACAAGACAAAATTTAGGATCAAGTAAAAATGGCCACTGATGCTCAGATATTGAATTGCTGCATTTGCTGAGTGTTTGGAAAATAGATGCACCTGTAGTCTCTTACTGCCTCTGATCATCAAGTGCCAGTACTCTGGAAAGCAGATGTTTCAAGGTGAAAGGTTTTAGGTATTTACAGACAGGATTTTTCCTGCTGCTTTGGGATAATGATGTTTCTGAAAGATGTAGAAATGGAAGCAATGCTTTTAATGCAGTCATCTTTCCTTTTATGTCTCTCCTTTTTTTGTTAACTGGTAATGGGCGAAAGTTATTGTTACTGATTCCTTTTAATCTGTGTTCTAATTAACTAGAGGTGGCAGTGAAGCTCCAGTCTTCTTGTGTATCTGGTCAGCAGCCCATATTCTGCTTCCTGACATCTTTAACCCACAGATACTGAGGACCTGATCTTTTTCAAGTTGCCTTTCTCCCGTTAATAAGCAGAAATGATAAGTTATATTGTATGCTGTCTTGATATTGCTCTATGGGGTAAACCAGTCAAGTAAAATCACATTTTTCTCTTCTGTCCACCTTCAAACTAATGTTAAATGATACAATTGAAGTACTAAGATGAGCCATGTCTGGTTCTTTCATGGACATTTATAATGCTTGACTACACCCCATATATCTCCTTGATTTTGAATGAAACTGATTTTTCTCTTCTAGACTTGCCTTCATACAGTTTCAGTGTGATGTTCTTGGTCCATGTATACAGCCGGGAAGGTTCAGAACCTGGAGTGGTTTCGCACTTCAGTTGATTCATGAACACTTCGAGCCTGTTATTTTTTTAGGAACAAGAAGTCCTAATTTCAAAGACTAGAGGTGTGTAGCAAATGAGTTTTCTGCCTTCCTTACAGGTGTTCCCTTAAACTTCTGTGGAAGGTGTAGATGTTTCTCAAGCTGAAAGTTTGTTACTAATTATTCAACTCTGTATCTCCCATTTAAATTATCATATGTGGAGGAGCTAATCCTCTTTATGCTTTGCTTCACAGCAGAGGAGCTACAGTGACACCTTTAGCTCTAGTTAACACTGTTTTTCTAGCAATATCCTAAGCTGACCAGTCTGCAAGGTGAAATGTGGCACCTTAGTCCTAGACCTTAAGACTGTAAAGGACTTCTGTGGTCCAATTTGTCTTGTGTAACACAAATTGCTCTTAAAGATTCTTTTCACTTATCATATACCCTTGACCTTTTTATTACACCGTGCACCCATAGTCTGGAAAAATTATTAGCTTTTTATTGGCCTACTGTATAAAAGCATACAACAGAAGATTTATCATGTCTTTAAAGCTTACTGCATCTGTTCCTCAGCCATTTTTTTCTGCAGACACTTGAAGCTTTCTCTAAAGCCCGTTAATACCATGTGAAGCACCTCAAGAATGATGTAAGTGTAGCTGTAAAAAGTGCTTGTGAGTGAATTAATTATTAAGATTTCTTCTAGTTATATTTTTTAGATGAATTTTTAAATCCTAAGCAATTATGAAGAATTAGTATGACCACACTTTGGAAAGAGCAGAATGAATTTTCTTGTAGAATATCTTTGTAAATAAGCTGATGGTGAAATTTTGAATGTATGTATCTGGACAGGTCTTTGGATGCTGTCTCTGTGTCAGGAAACTATTGAATTAGCAGTAGTTTGTTAGAGAAATCACTGCTGTGGACTTTTTTTTTTAAAGAACTTTGTAGACTAATTTTTAAACTTTTCAAAATGCAATGCAACCCACATGTTCAGCCTGACAGCACTGTCATGGTGTATGCAGGGGCTCCTCAGGGGACTGGGACTGTTGGAAAGGAGTGTCAGCTCTCGACAAAGAGGTAGGAGCTGCACATGAGTGCTGCGTGCCATTGGTGTTCACTTGTCACAGTAGCTCTTGCAGCTCAATGTTCTGTTTGCATCTTAAAACACAGGTCCCACCTGAAGCTGATGTTTGGTTAACTGAGGCTTCTATGCTTGGAGAATCCTTTTGTCAGTATTTCTTTTCACATAGCTTCACAATGGGAATAGAAAAAAGTTGATGCTCAATGTATGAAAAATTTAATTGGTAAATGGCCTATTTGAAATTGCCATTGGTTCTTTCTTTCTGCTTGGCCATCTCATAGGTGTTTGTCTTTCCTGCTCATACCTCAATCACAAGCTTAAGCTCAAACACAGACTGAATGCTGCAGCTGTAATGGAACTACCTTATCTTCAGGCACAGGACTCTCAAATACAATTTAAATGTGGATGGCACCTGAAATAGCTTTGGCTTCTACTATCCTCTTGATGTGTACTTTAATTTGTAAGACTGCTGTCAGTCTCCAATTTGTATGTTATGAAGCTTTAATAAAATACCTTTTCAGACTTTTCAACTTTAAGCTTCTAGAATATCTCATTGTTATCAGCCGATAATAAATCGGGAGTATGGGTAAACTACCATAAATTGTTCATAGATGCACTTACAGAATTTAGACCTGACCTTATTTGGAGCACTAAGAAATAGTTCAGAGTTCAATAAAGGTTAATTAAAAATGCTGATGTATTTTTCATTATCATGAAAGTAGCGACCTGTGAGATCAGCTTTATGAAGAACCCCAGTGAAATTTTCTTCTTAAAATGAATGCCCCAATAGAGAAAAAAAAAGATGTGATTTTCTTTCTTAATCAGCAGCTCATGTGTTCTTTAAACTTCAATAGTATGTTGAGCATAATGTATTTTATGCCTCTGAGTAGCAGAGTAGGTCCTCGAGGCACTAATCACTTTTGTTAATGTGTTCAATGACCAGGGTTTTCAGTGACTGGGTTGTCTAGGCTAGAAGGCTTCTTGTTGTGGTGGCTTGCATGAGAAGTTAGCTGGTTGCACTGGTTTAACGCAGCTGGCTATTACAAGCCTTCTCTCTCCTCCACACAGATGGAAGGAAAGGTAACACAAAAAACCCTCTGGGTTGAGATAGTTTACTTGAAATGTTACACTATGCAATTACCCTAGCTAATTTACAGAAAAAGCACAGCAAAAAGCAGAAGCAGCAGTCTGTGACCTCCCTCCACTCCCTGACCTGCAGTCTGTCCAGTGGGAAAGACCAAGCCCTGGAAACTGGAAGCATCACTTGGAACAGGAGGCCACTTGTTACAATCCAAACTTTAAGCCCTATGATACTTTGCTTCAGCCAGCACTTTAATTCTGAAGCTGGTATGAGGGCAGCATGGTATTGGGTATCAGCATCAGATTCAACTCAACCCATTACATTCTCCTCTCATTCTGTACCAGCTACATCACATCCAGCAGTGGTTGCCATTAATCAACACCCATCATTAACTGTCTATTCATAATTAAAGTGAAATTGCCTTATGATACAAAAGTGTTCTTACTGCACCTGCTCTGGAGCTCCATACTGTTCTAGGATGACCTTCCAGGACAGTTCCTTCACAGCTGAAACACAGGCCTGTACAGAGGGAGAGACTTCATTCACTGTTTGTCCTTGTCCTTCTTCCAAAGACAGAGGTAAAGACTGAGTGTCCACCCATAGCTCTTCCTCTTGTTCCTTTGATGACCCAATATTCATCCTCATCTTTTGCCAGAGGAACTAATTTTCTTTTATGTTTCTTTTTCTGTAGAGGGGCAGCAGATATTGGCACAGACTGGTTCACTGGTGCAACTGGCATGCCAGTTGGTCTGTCTGTAGTCCTAAGACCTTGCCTTGCCCCTAAGCACTCAGCAGTGATAAGAAGGTGTCATGGTTTTAAGCAGGAAACATTGTGGACCCCAGCATATTGCAGTGACTTCTGTCTTGGAAGCTTCTGGGCTGACAAGGAACTTTTTCCAAACATTTCACCAGCTTGTCAGGATTGTGTACTTGCTCGAGGTGAAATTTCCAAATCGCTGGAGGTGACCACTGCCCTAGGCATTTGCCCATACTCTCCCTCATGCCCTGCCAGTCATAATTATCCAGCTGCAGGGCAGATCTCCAGGTGGTGCTCTTGGGAGAGACTGGTACTGCTGTGGGCAAAGCCTGGTCAATCAATTGTGTGTGATTACACCTAAGTGGCTAGTGGAACAACTGTATTGTAATATGCTGGTAACCAGCACAATAGCAACAGTGCCGCTTTAAGCCATTTGAGGTGATGAGCACCACCACATAGAGTACATAAATTACAAGTCTACATGGGCCCCAGCCTACCCCAAAAAGCAAATTATCTACATACTGAACACACCACAGGAAAAATGAAAGCGTATATAAACTCTCTAAAATGTCAAAGCACAAGTCTGCTGCTTGGTCATTTTGCGTGGGGAAACAGTAAAATGCATAGAAGGAGGAAGTGTTATGTTTCTTTCTCTCCTCCCCCCTCCTCCAGTTAGATGAAGCAGGATGTAAAACCATAGGTTTCCTTCTGTACAGTCCTTTCAAAATCCTTTGCTTAATGTATTAAAGTAATGCCTGGCTAGAGCTCGAACCACTAGCTTATAGTATTTTTTTTTTTTTTGAAGCAACTACACATTATTTGTAAGTCAGTGCAAGTTATGCTAATAATGTAGGTATGTCTTGTCAGAATTTGTGTGCACATCGTTTTGGAAGATTTTGGTGCTGTTATCAAAGCTGAGATTAGAAGCTGTATGTTAGTTACTTGAAGAGAGATCACGGCATACAAACAGCAAACATAGTCCTTGTGTTCACATTTGGTTCTTTTGCATGGCTATTCGTTCTTGTCAGTTATGGATGTCAAGCTGTGCTATAATAAAACAAATGATAAAACATTATTTCTCCTTTTATTGATGACTAATTAGCTCATTGAGCTATATCAATTATAGTCAATCAGATTTTGATAATAAACCCTTTTTCCACTTCACCTTACAGTATTTCGTCCTCAGGACTGCTATTCTGACATGGGAGGAATTTGTACATGTAAACTAATTGAATGCAGTTTCAAGCTAGGCCACAAAATGATGAAGTAAGAGCAGATGGCCCCTTCAGAAAAATCCATTAAATAGACGGCTACATAGCTGGCTACAGAGTTAATACCTTACTTCTTATCAAGAGGTACTGCTAATAGATATTATGCAGGGGTAAATAAAAGCTGTATGAATTTAGGCGGTGAATAAATATTTTCCTCATTCCATTTTTCTGATACTCTAGTCTTATGTTTGTATTTGTTAGGTACAGATCTAGTAAATTGGTATAGTAAGCTGTTAAATTAGTTGCTTTTTTTTTTTTTTTTCAGAAAGGTGTAGTACAGAAAAGAGCAATCCTGGGAATATGGTTTCATTTCTATTTTGTGAAGACTCATTCTGGCATTTCTGGTATTTTCTTGCTCTGTACAACATTGATGATTGAGTCTTCAGACCCTCATGTCAAATTTAGAAGAGCCGTTTGTGCCTGTGTTGACCCTAATAGCTTGAGGAAGATCTTAACTACTCCCTTGTCAAATATTCTTTCCATGTTTATTATTGGCAGACAGGACAGTCAGATCTTTTTCATAAGCACTTTTATTACTTGTGTTTGTGAAGTAGCACATTCCAGCATTTTTTTTTTTTTCGGGTGGCTATTCAATTTGTAACTAGGTTTGTCATTCCTGCATTTGCTCTAAGATCAGTGAATCCAGAGAGGGAAGTGAGATATGACACTTAATACACCCATGAATCATACTTTATGAAGATTTATTAATGGGATCATAAGTACTCATAATGACTGGTTTGTTGCTTTGTTCTTCCAAAATACACTTTGTTGATTTGCTTCTCTCAAGCAGGGAGAAGTGATGGAATAATCTACCGCCAGCCATTTACAGCTGTCCTTTATCCATTGAGCATCCAGACCCTGAATTTCTTGGGCAGCTGCATTATTTATTTATTTGTTTTTTACTATATCCCCTTTGCCATATTGCATATCTTGTGAGCAACTTGTTTCTGTAATTTCCAAAAGTGGAGCATCAAAATATCCATTTGTAAATAGAAGCAATTCAAACATCACTGAACCAACAAGTAATGGTGTTTCAGGTTTTGGAGTTGGCACTTATTGTTTCTTTTTTAATAGATATGATGAAGGAGCAGAAGCTTGACTATATGGGATTATGAAGGCAAGTAGGGGACAGGCTGGGTAAGTGTCTGTGCTTAGTTAGCAGCTGCATTTTCCCAACACTGCTGATATCAGTATAACCAGTTCAGTTTTGGGTTTGCTGTCTTACCTTGAAAGTAGATATATCTCTCTGACTGGGAATTTTTCCATTGTGCCTAAAGATTCATAACACATACACTGGCATCACTGGGAATAAGTTGCAGTGTTCAGTGAAAGCTGGAATTTTGAAAGTAGCTGGATTAAAACCAAACCATTAATATTTCTGAAATTAATCACATAACTACACAAGGTACTGTGGCTTCTGAAATGGCAATAGAACTGAGGCATTATATTTTCCATCTCCATATAAACACTTGATTTTAAACTGTCTTCAAAACAAATTTGTAAGACAAGTGAATTTACTGTATCTTGACTTCTGAGTAGTTGCACAGAGCATCATGCAGGTATTCTGTTTCAACAGCTGTAAAATAACCATGTCTGTTGGAGATTAACTTGACCTTGGGCTTTCAAAAGTACATCCTGCTGAAAGATTATTTTTTATAGACAAATGTACTTACCTGAAATAGATGATTTATTCTGAAGGAAAAGCTTAATTACACCCAATGTAAATATGAAGACATAGTCATAGAATCAGAGAATGTCAGGGGCTAAAAGAGACCTCAAAAGATCATCTGGTCCAGTCCCTGTGCCAAAGCAGGATCACCTAGAGCAGATCACACTGGAATGAATCTAGATTGATTGAATATGTCCAGAGAAGGAGACTCTTCAACCTTCCTATGCAGCCTCTTCCAATGCTCTGTCACCCTCAGTGAAAAAAATCTTCCTCAGGTTTGCATGGAACCTCCTATGCCTCAACTTCCACCCATTGCCCCTTGTCCTGTCACTGGGCATCACTGAGAAGAGGCTGGTTCCATCCTCCTGGCACTTACCCCTTACGTATTTATAAACAGAAATAAGGTCACCCCTCAGTCTCCTCCTCTCCAAGCTAAAAAGGCTCAGCTACTTCAGTCTCTGCTCACAAGGAAGATGTTCAACTTCCTTAATCATTTTTGTGGCTCTGTGTTGGACCTTCTCAAGCAGTTCCCTGTCCTTCTTGAGCTGGGGGGCCCAGAACTGGACACAATACTCCAGATGATGCCTCACCAGGGCAGAGTAGAGGAGAAGGAGAGCCTCCCTTGACCTACTAACCACAGCCCTTCTAATACACCCCAGAATGGCATTGGCCATCCTGGCCACAAGAGCACACTGCACTATTTCTTAGGAGAGTAAGTTAACAAATATGTAGTTCAGAGCTGTTTCCTATGTCAAATAAAAATCATACTACCAATGCATAAATATACTGAAACTGTAGTATATTTTTAACTTTATGTACAAGGTGTTTTTCAGGAAAAGGTTACTGACATAAGTTGGTAGTTACTTCATATAGTTATGTAGGTATTTAAAAACACGAATAGTCTGTTAGGTGAAAGTTACAAATCCTACTTTAGGAATTCCCCTTGACTTTTTCTCTAATAGAGAAGTTGGAAGATTGCTTTCCTCAGTGAAGGTGCTACATGACTAAGCATGTGACCCTACAGAGAACAGACTTACTACGGATTTAGATCTCACTTCTGTCCTGTAGAAACTGGTTTGTTTGCAGAAATGTTAGTTACTCCTTGTGAGTTACAGCTGGAATGAGTCCATAAAAGGGACTTTCAAGGGAAAGGTGTGAGTTTGGTCTGAAATTCCAAGATGTGATTCCACTGATTTCATGGGAAAATTGAATAGAATAACAATTGCAAACATTTGAATGTGGTAGCATTTTGCCTTGTTGTGTAATGTGGAACTTCATACACAGAGAAGATACTTGGATTCACCTGCCGTTGAGCCTGTGGAAGGGATAGTAATTAATGTTATCCCCTTGCTAGTTAAAAATTAACTTGGATGCTAAGAGTTTTTAGCATGAATTTGTTGAAGCTCATACATAAAATTTCCACATGAATTTTTAAGCTGCACTTTCCCATAGGGCAGTAGATATACAAGCTGCCTTTTTATATTTTTCCTGCCAAGCTACATTACTGAAGCCAAGGGTTGTAATGGATGACAAATAATAAAAGTACTGCTTACAATAATTGTATCAAATGTACCTTTTATCTGCTGGCAGTGGGAGTAGGTGCCTTCTGAAGGATTAGAGATGTGTGAATGTAATCAGGAATGGTGTACTGGAATTAATCCCCTTCCCCTGACATCTACCCACTGACTGCCATAGGTTTGTTTCGTATATGTGTGTACTAGCATATACAAATGCTTTAGGCTATTTGGGTTGTAACCTTTTCCATAAGTATTCTGAAAGCCTTTTTCCGGTTCTTGAGCTATATGTTTGCTTTGTGGGTGAAAACAACCTGTTCACAATATTCAGTTCATTCATTCTCCTATGGTTCCATGTTTCTTCTGTACCAGTTTACCTTTTCACATAGCTTACTTGCACATATGATTTTGTGCTTTAGCAAAAGTTGCAGACGTGAAGTCTTGACAATCTGGGCAATTTAAACATGATATATGCATGTTAAGAGCTGCAAGTTGTATCAATATTTTAAAATGAGATTTTAATTATGCTTTTCCTTGTCAAAGGAGTCACATAAAATTTGAGTGGTGCTATGTACATAATAAGGAAAAAAGGATATAGACCTTTTCTGATGGCTCAATGTGATGACAAGCTAAATCTAGTGTAAGGGCTACTTGATCATATTCATACATATACATGTAAAAGATGGCACAGCTTTTTGTAAGGGCTCTTGACACAAAATATTAACTTAATTTCATTAAGCTCCATGCCTTAAGTAGTATAAGACAATCTATATAGAGGATACCCTTCCTCCTTTGAAATAGTCATGGCTTTATTGAAATCTGTGTCCGATGTAGCTTTATATCTATGCTGTCAAACTGTTGTTTGCACATGATGCTTTTCTGAGGGAAGTACTTTAGGCTCATGTTTACAACTCTGTAAGAAATGTCTTCTAAGCATAACGATCACTTCATACTAAGTGTTCCATTTATTCCTAACATATAATCTAAATGGTTTAGAGGGCTTCCAGAGCTTTGCCTTTGGGGCTTATGAGCTACTTGTGTTGTTATATGGAAACGGAAAATAGTACTTGCAGAATGGGAATCGTATTATCTACAGGCTATTGGGCAGTAGATGCAAGTAGGTAAAAACAAACCATTAAGAGCCTTTTCAGACACCTACTTGTAGGACAGATCAAAAGATGCCTTAGGCTACAAGAAACCTGTGATAGTTAGGTCTTCTGCTCAATGCAGAGCAAAAGCCAGTGCTCTTGCCAATATTTAGGCAGCAATTTAAGGTGTTCCTGAAGCAGGTTAGAACGTGGCAGTCAGGTATTTTTATCCTGATAGAATACAGTGTCCAAGTTTGAAGCACTTGAGTGTAGGACATTGGGTATTGTTTTTCTACAGGTATGCTTAAGCTGCCCTTGGATTTTATTTTTATTTTTAAGCTATGGAACAAATGAGTTGACGTTTTTGCAGTTGCTGGATTCCTGACCTTGCTAATGTGAAAACATTCATGTTTAAGGAAAGCTGTCAACAGCAGGTAAATCATATAGGAAATGTTAGCACTTTGTTGTAAGTTCACAAACTGTTTTCATGAGATAAATAGTAATTTTCAGTGAAGCAGGGTGGGTATGTGGAACCGAAGCCTATATTTACATCTTTTATTTTTCCTGAGCAAGACTGACTGAACATCTGTTCATATCTTACGTGACTTCTGACAATTTTTTACTGTGGTACTTTCTGCTATATTGCTAATATTAATCAGCTGAAACAGGTTTTAGTGGAGTCATTTTTGATGTGAAGGTAATAGGTGCGCAATTAGTTTTGAATTGCTTAAATAAAAAGGCCTATTCAAAATATTTGTCATATTGGTAACTGAAATGTATTTTCAGATCAGTGCAGACAGTAGTACTTAGACTGTAAAATAGAACTTACAATGCCTGTGAATGCAATTTAAATAAAGATTGGTTTGAGTCCTTCAACAGGGATATTATTAATTTGAGTATGCTGAATGTTGTAGGCATCATTCTAGCATGAACCACTCATTTTATTGTAAATTCAAATTAGATTCATTGTCAGTTGCTTCTACAAAGTTAAGGCGGCATATGAGAGACAGTTACTCTGAATTCAGCTATTGTAAAAATGTGCATTCATTGAAACAAATTTTTGTTTCTTATTAACAGTCTGTGCCCTTAATGTATTGCTTTTTATACCAGTTCAGTACTGGGACCTGCTGTGAAGGCTGAATCTGATATACTAAGGCTTTTTTTAAAGTATCAAAATGAAGGCTGAGGAGGATAGGTGGAGTTTTCTGAAGTTCATAGTGGACCAGGGATGGATACAATATAACAGCTGCCTTAAACTGAGAAAACTTACTGACTTTTTGATTCAGGTGTTTTAGACTCATTCAAGGTATGGATCTCATTATAGCCATCCTGCATATATTTAACTCCTTTATGTTAATTTTTTGAGGATATTTTTGTTTTGATTACTTTAGTTCTGTAGTTTGCCCTTTTTTTCATGAACATTCACTAATTAGTATTTGAGTTTGAAATATCTTGTGGGTGTAAAAAGGGATGTTTGTCCAAGCATTTACTACATCAGAAAATTAGCTGCTCCTCTTGATTGTGGAGGGTTTTTTCAGAGGGTTGGGATGCTACTTGCAATTCAAGCTGAGGAATTCTGCGGTTTTGTGAATATACAGATGGATAAATTTTTTTAGAGCTAACTAGGCTATGCTAAACATCTCTTAAGATACTTTAAACCAGGAAGCTAAGTTTAATGTGTTTAGTGCAAAAATTGGGAAGTCATCTGTCTTCATACGAATAAGGAAGATGGGCTTAATGATTAGCAGGTCTCTTAGAGGCTGCTTTCAGGAAACCTGTGGGATTTTTTTTTTTTCAGAAAGCTTTTTGAAATGTCTTAAAGCCTTAGTATGTGAATTCTAGTTCAAGTTCATGTTGTGTAGTACTATTTTCAGCTGAAAAGATAAGAAACTGTTGTTGGAGAGGTACAATTTCAGGAAACTTCTAATCACCCCACTAGTAGGGCAGCAAATAAAGGAGTCCAGTGTAAGAGATGTATCATCTGAAGCACAGCTCAGAATATTTCTATGGTAATAATGAGATTAAGCTCTTTGATGTCATCAAAATGAGAACTATTGTTGGATTCATCATCCCATGCTATTGCACTTTGTATTTACCATAAGAAGTCATGGAAGGGCTGTGAGTATTATATCACCATCCAGCAGAGCAGACTTTTTTATGACTTGGCTTCACAGAAAAAGTTCTAACTTCCAGTATTTTCAGAATGTGTTTGAGAAAACTGAGCCAATATTGTCCATGATTTTTTTCTCCATTAAGGAAAAGTATTTTTGTTCTAAAATTCTGCTACAGCTGACTTGGAGTCTCCCTCTTCCTCTGGAAACTTGTCTTTTATCAAAGCTTAGGTGTGTTCCTTAAAGTAATATTTATAAAATGCAAACTAAAAAGACAAAGTATGTTTGGTTGCTTTGTTTATTATCTCTAATCTGAAACCATAAAATGACCAGATACCCATCTATCTCAATGTTGTATGTCCAGCAACAGTCAGTAGTAGTGGTTTGATTATTTTTTAATTCTTCAATTTCCAAGTAATAAAAGGATTGGGAAGGTACACAAAGATACTTCCACAGCCTTCAAGTTGGCTTAAGAGCCTCTTGACTTTGAAGATGATGTTTTCTTTTGAAAGTCAGCTGAAGTCTTGAGAATTTACAGAACTACTGTTACGAGGCATACTTCAGTAGTTGTGTAACAAACCTGTTTGGAACAACCTTATTTGGTAGCCTTGATCTAAATTTTGATGCATTAGCTACAAGCTAATACAGCTGGAATTGTCCAAATAAAGCAAAATATATAGATGCTGCTGTGTAGTACTAGTAATTTCCAAAACCACTTCAGCGTATTTCAGTCAGGCATTATTTAAGAGTATTTAGAAAAGGTAATGTTGTTCTTACAATATTTTCACTTCCCAAATTTATGTGGAAACTGTTTCTAGTGAAATTGCAATGCAGTTCTGTCAGACTGCTGTTTTCTGATCATTTGTATCCCCTAGAATTTGAGCCTTGAATTCCTTGCTTGTTCTTCCATCTGAAGTAGGAAAGAATTTCATGAGATTATTTGGATTTGATGGAGTATCTGATAAGACTTCTCCATCTATGGAGAAATAGAATATTTCTTAAAGATTTGTGGACAGATTTACCTGGTTCCAGATCTTGTGTTTTGGAAACATTGTATTAAGGACAAATGCAATAAGCATTAGCTTACTTTGAGTTTGGCATTTCATCTTACGTTGATTGTATTGATTTACTACAGCTGAATACAGAACATCACTTTGTTCTACATTAAAGACAAGTTTTTCTTTTCTATTGGCTTAGCAGAGGGGAGCCAGATTCCTGGCTTGTAGTTTGGCAACAGGGAGATTAATTCTACCTAAAGATTAAAGTGAAACAATTCTACTTTGTTGTTATCTGATGTATCTAGAAACATGATTCACTGAATTAACTGAGGAGTAATCATTGCTTGGGTCTCTCTGCTATGATTAAATGTAAAGAAAAAAAATCCTTGCAGTTATTATTACTTCATCCAGTTAAATTCCTGGACTGCTGCATTAGCTGCATCCTGAGTCTTGAGAACATGGGATTTTAATCTCTAGCATTATGGGAAGCTTTAATCACATGTTTATTTACTATTTGTGATCTAGAAAATGTCATTGCTTCATATAGCTAAGCAGTACAGATGTAATCGTAGGATTAGGAAAAGGCAAATCTTCCTATCCATTTGACCTTGAAAATCTGATTGGATTTTCCGTGTGATCTGGTATGATTTTCCCTAATTACCTAAAGCTTGATGTATGTGAGTGGGAGATACTGAGCGAGTTGTACATATATGGATAAAATTAAAGTGGGTTTTTTTGGTAATAATTTCAGGTCTGTGTGCAAAAAAATGACAGAAACCAACCAAATAAAACAACAACAAACACCTCCCCTCAAAAAAAAACCCACAAAAAAAAAACCCCTAGCACCAAAACCAGATAAAATGTCATCTCTAAAATAAATTTTCAGTAATTCAGTCGTCTTGGCTGTTTATTCAATATGAAAGTCTTATAACAGTGAATAGGCATAAGATCCTAAGTCAATTTGATTAACTTCGGTCCATAATAGAAAAAAAATCTGACTTTGTACTGCTGAGGCAATGACCTATGGCTGTTTATTAGAAGAAAAACAAGTAATTTCTCTTTAAAACAAATGCAGAAAATTGTGAACCATTTTTGCTGAGAGTGGATTGGCAGCCTCTTAGGGGTTTCAGTATCTTCAAGCAAATGGACAGTTGATTAAATAGTGAAAGTTAAAGACTCAAAAAAAAACCCACCTTAAAATTATCATTATTCTTAAAATTATCATTAAAGTGTGTAGCAATCAGAGTAGGAAAACTGACCTTCAGAGTAATGAATTGATTTTTTAAAAAATATTTCCTTTGTCTACTTTAGTATAGCAAGAATGTTCTTTAGGTGAGCTTTATTTTTTTTTTTCTGCGTAAATCAAATTACTGCAGAATTAGAGTGTAGTCAGAAATACTGAAGATGTTGTGATGAAGTTTTTCAAATACTGGACTCAAGTAACTTACATAAGCTAGAATATTTGGGAAATACAAACAAGTGTGACCATCTCTCAAGGAATTTCTGCAGCTTGCTCATATGGAGAATGTTACTGAGATTATTTGAGTTCTGCTCTTAAAACTACAAATACGTTTTAACCTTGACAAGTCCATTTGGGACATCTGAGTGTTGCTGAAACAAGCTTGACCTTTAGATGCTGTATTTCCTGGCAATTTCTAAGAACGGCTTTAAACCACTCTTCATCCATTACCTGGGAGTGGGGTTCTAATTTAGAATTCCTTACTATTTCTGGAAAATAATTTTTTGTTAAATTAAAATTGTAGATGGGAAGAAGGATTGCAGTTGTACATGGTAGTGTATGACTCAAAAGTAGAAAGCAAATTTTTAGCTTTCCTACTTCGTAAAAACATGGTAGGGTTTAGTGTTAAATGTCCTTTTATTCAGTAAGTTTAGATAAGATTACTTCGGGAAGACCTTCACTGTGACAGTAATTGTTCATACAGAAAGTGATTACAGATGCTGAAAACTCATAAAGGTTTTGTGCCAGTCTGCCAGGACTCTTTCATGTATACCTGTGGGTTGCAAAATACTGCAGCACTGTGCTAGTTTCAAGTTTAATTTTGAATAGAGTTGCACCCTGCTGTTCTGACTTTTCTCAACAAATTCTAGTCTTAACCCTTGAAGTCAGTTCCAAATGAAGTCAGATTTTGTTGTAACTGTTTGTTTTATAATAAAAGGAGTGTAATAATTTGACTCAACGATCTTGGAGGTCCTTTCCAACCTTAATGAATCTATGATTCCACTTTTACTAGATCTAATATTTGATGTTTCTGTGTAAAATGTTGAGAAAAAACAGTATATTTTGATCAGTTTTGAGCTTTGAGTACTTATACTGTCAAAAACGTATGCCAGCAACAGCATTAAAAGTCAGTGTTATATTTGTTTTTCACTTGTCAAACATGCAAACCTCAAATATATAGGCTTGTTTTCCAGGAGAAGTCAAAGAGCTTTATCATAACTGTCTTTCTATTGGGAAGCAGTGCTACTGTTAAGAGTAGTTTGTATTTAAATCCTGTATTAGTATTGCACTCATATATCTGAATGTGACATTCAGAAACTTTGGCTTCCAGAAAATACCAGTCATCTGCTTTCTGAGTGGGAGTCTCATGCCCTATAAAAATTTGGTGTGAAGAATTATAGTGTAAATTTACATCTCTTTGATTGCCTATAATTCTCTAGTCCATTGAGTAAACACTACAAAAAGCATGTGAATTCCATTTTTGCCTGGATTCATATGTTAAGTTGTTCCTCAGTAGTTGTTAGCCTTTGTGCTAAGGTCTTTCTGAGCATGCTGCTGAGAAAGGTTGTTTTGATGGGGCTCCTCGGGAGTGCTTACATTACTGAAATCTCTATGATTAAAAAAAAAGATTCCTAGAGACTTGCCAAGATAATGAAAAAGTGTAGCTAGGGAAGGCTTTTCTTTCAAGAGCTCTTCAGGTAATTCTGAGGCTAGTTTGGCTTTCTTAATTCTTTAGTCACAGAATGCTAACTTGAAAAAAAAAAACAGTTGTATTTATTTCCTATCATTTTCTAGGGAGGTGAAAACTTGCAGGGAAGTTTGGAGTGTCCATTATTGGGAAGGATGTTAGCATCTTCATTTCTGTGGTAAATGGGAACATAAGAGATGAAAACTCATTAAAGCTGTTAATGATGCATGGAATATTTTTTTTCAGTAGTAAGAAATATGTTGGTTTACTGTTTATTCTGTTTGGAAGTAATTTCAAATTAAACTGTCTTTTAAAGTGTACCTCAAGGATACTTTCTATATTTTTGATTGCTTTCCTTACACTGAACTTTTTTTATTAATGTCTCATGTTGGCATAAGATCACATTTCCACAAGAATTTTGAAGAGCTGATAAATATAATTCACTTTCACTGTTTGAATTGAAGGGTGTTTCTTCTTGTGAAAAGCTAACAGAATACTTGAAGATGATTGTGGACAACAAGTGCTAGCTGTTCATAGAAGAACTTTTGTTGCACTTCTGAAATTGGTTGGATTTTGGTATGTTCTGTGCTAACATGTTTAGCACTGCAACCCACAGCATGTTGACCCCAATCCAGCTGTGATTTCAAGCAGTGCTTCATTTTAGTAATCTTGTGTGCTCTTAATATTTGCCCACCAATGAAATGAAATCTGCAGTTTTTTATTAGTACACTGGAGAGACAGTGCTTGGATATGTAATCAAGAATCAGTTCAGTATGTATCTCTAGAATGAGTGGTCATGCAGCCTCGATTTGAACTAAATCTCATTCCTCGTTATTTTTCAATTGGTATAACACTAATCTAACACTGTTGGGTGTGGTCTGTCTCAACCACATTCCTGAAATTTTGAAAGATGTTTTTGATGTTTCCTTTTAAGTGTACTGTAGACAACTACCATTGAAGCTCTATACTTTGTTTATAGTATGTAAGAATGAAATAGTCAAGTATTAAACTGTGTTGTAAGTTTTTTTTTTAATTTGAAAATGAAACAAGTCTCTAAGAACTGTGTTACTACTTTGAGCCAGCTAAAATGTGTCAAGTTGGAAGTTAGCACTTAAAATATTTGAAATGCTAATTCAAGGTGCTGATATGCACGTGTTGTAAAAGATCAAAAAGGCAAAGTATGGTTTTCTTCTTTGACCTGTATGACCAGCTACATGTATTAATTACAAAAATACATCATAAAATATTAGTTTTTAAAGTTTTTAATTTATACTGACTTTGAAGATTCTCAGCTTTTAGATTATTGTATTAAACTGAGTAAAATAATGACCTTGTTTTTTTTTTTTTCCTTTAATAGAAATTGAAAAATTCCAAAAAGGGGAAGGAAAGGAAGAAGAAAAGTATATTGATGTAGTCATCAATAAAAATATGAAGTTGGGACAAAAAGTTTTGATTCCAGTAAAACAATTCCCTAAGGTAAGTCCAATTTTCATACTTGATAAATTTTAATGAGTTACACAAAAAAAATCCACTAATAACTAGGATTTTTTAGCAGCTACTTAAAACTATTTAGTGTCTACTGTTACTGTTCTGCATTCTCGTCTGTAGAAATTCTAAGGTAGGAATGATTCTTATTGGAAAAAATGTTCAGAAAAGTGCTGGCCACAAAATCTGTTGTGAACAAATGATGAGTCATATTTTCGGAATAGTGAGATCCTCTTTATAGCATCAGAAGGAAAGAAATGCGCTGAAGAGCACCACTCCTATGAGGACTGACTGGGAGTTGGGGTTGCTTAATGTCACAAAGAGAAAGCTCTGATAAGACATTACAGTGACTTCCAGCACTTAAAAGGGGGCAGTGGGTGGGAACTGTCTGTCAAGGATGTGACAGGATAAGAGGTAATGGTTTTAAACAGAGGCTAGATTGAGCTCACCACTGTCAGGGTGGTGAGATGCTGAAACAGATGGCCCAGAGGTTTTAGGTGCTCCACGCCTGGAAATGTTCAAGGCCATGTTGGATGGGGTTTGGACCAACCTGGCATAGCAGAAAGTGTTGCTGCCCATGACAGATGGATTGGAACTAGATGACCTTTAAAGTCCCTTCCAAACTAAACCGTTCTATCCTTCTAAACCATAAGCAGTCACTGCTGTTTAGTATAATTTGTTCACTGAAATCAGGCTTGTGGTTTTATTTCTGAGGTGCAATAAACTGGAATACATTGAGTGAAGTGGCACAGCTTCAATGTGGCCAACTGAGAGCTTTATTCTGGCTTACCTGTAGTCTGCACTGAGTGGTGTGAGCTTTGAATGCATGTACTCAGGGTAACAGTCTGTTTGCATCCTAATGGCTCTTCTAAAGGCTGATCCTCTTGTTAGTTGTGTCCAGAGGAGGGTTCAAATTAGGGATGCTTTGTCAAGTCTTTTGGAATATATACAGAATTACTACAGTCATCTCGGTTTCACTGAGCTGTATTGAGAGTGTGTACACTGCACATTCAGATTCTGCATAGCATAAGCAGAAGGGATTATGTGGTGCTTATAAAACCTGACATGACACTTCATGTAAATGCTTTACACCTCTGTGTGTTTGTGCAGTTTCCTAAACCGTTTTGCCTACAAGAGGTGTTAGTATTAAAGCAAGTATGTCATTTGCAGAAGGCACCAAGTTCCTCAGAAAATGGTTAAAAGATTTGGTTCCAATTTGTGAGCAATTATCTCCACCTTACTGATCAGGATTGATTAAAAAAATGTTTCAGAAGAGTGAAACTTAAGACCTAAATATAGATGAAATCCTCAATTCCTTTCTGCATGTGGATGTTGACTTTAGAACAGTTCTTCTAGCAAGCTGGCATCTTTCTGCCTGCCTGTGCCTGCATTCTACACTAATACTGTTAGCTGTTGCGCAAGATCCTGAACAAAAGGATATATTGGGTCTTTTGGGATATCTAGTCTTTCTGGTGTTAGTGCACTGAGAATCTGATTTTTGAAGATGACTCATTCACTATAATAACTGATAAATCTCTCAAACTAGCATTGTGCTACCTCTTTGGATTGCTACTGGCAAACGTGTATCCAGCAAGTGGTGAGAATTTTTTTCTTTAAACTTCATGAATAAAGTAGTGCTTCCTCAAGTAAATAAGGTATATGAACAGCCCACCGCTATACTACCCCCATTCAGACAGTTTACCAGACCTGACACAGGGTTTACTAAGATTTCTTTAAGTATTTAATAGCCCTTTCCCTTTTTAAAACTGTTAACTCTGACTACTTGAATAAATCATAATACCCTCAACACAGGTCAGGCAGTCCTAGCTCTGATCTGATCAGCCTAGCATTGTACTGCCTACTCATATTACCTGTCCTGTCAGATATATTCTCATGGGCTCATAGCTAAGTCCTGTGCAAATTCAGCCTCATTACCTCTGACAGCCCTGGAAGGTGGCAGGTTAACTGCAGCAGAAAGCAATTCAACTGAAGGTCAGAGCATCTGGGTTTCTGTTGGAAAAGAATCTGGTAGACCTCGGATTCAAAAGTAGGTTTTTCATTTGTTATAGAAGTAAAAAAACAAAACAAAACAAAACAAACCCACAAAAACAAACAAACCACAAACTTTCCTCTCTGTGAAAAATCCTTGAGAGTTTCTGATCTGTTTGGTGTGCAAACAGTTGGGTCTCTGTAGTGATGTGCTTAATTTGCCTCCTGCTTAACAGCTCTTCGTTACTTCTGCAGTGCTATAAATGTATATATTTTAGCTGAGATCTTTTCACCTTCCTCAAACCATGGCAGTATTAACAGTCCTAATCTTGTGCTAGAGCTAGTTGGCTTCCTTGTTTGGACCTTGCTGGAAAGTGATGGAATAATGAAGGCAGCTTGAGTTTTGTCTGCTTATGACATAATTTAGTATAGTCTCAGGGGTCATGTTCAGTTTCTGCTTGAGGCGAGTTATGCATTTGAATTCATTACTTTGTTTCTTACAGACTCCTGTATGCATTAAAATAAACCCTGAATTAATGTCCTGGTAAGGTGACAGTCTTACTTGGTAAGACAGTTTTGTGGAAACTCTGTTCTACAGATTTGGTGCAGTCGAGTCTCTTCAAAATCCGATCCTGTAGTCTCATTATGAATTTTTCAGGTTGGTCCAGCTCTGCAGATTCCTCTGAGAATTCTGAATTGCTATGATAATGGAAATGAATGAGGCATTTAGGTGAGGGCTTTTGTACAACCGAATAAGTTCCAACTTCTTAAGGTGGAGTTCCAATCAAGTTACCAATAGTGGGGAGTCCATGCAGACGCTGTGTGTCTAAACTGCAGTTAACGAATGAGATCTTGTCAGTTTAGACAATGACATCCAGAGTAATTTAATACACCTCATGATTTGATCAGCTGAATGCTTCAAATGACTCTAGGTGAAGTGTGAAAATGTGACCCTTAAACCTGTATTTCAGTTGCATTTCATGCTTGAAAATAATCTTCAAGCTTGTGCAGACTTAAAGCAGAAAAAGTGAGCTGACCACAGAAGGTCACAATGTGGTTGTCTTGGTGAAGGGATTCTGGATCTATCCTAACAGTTCTATAAAATGCTAATATGTGTGAAAGGTCTTCCATAGCTTAGGTGCATTTAATGAATATTCATCATCAAGAAGTTTAGTCTCAGAAATCTGATTTTGCTTTGACAGTTTAGTGAGTTTAAGTGTTCTGAATTCAGAGAAGAAATTACTTCCGTGGATAATAAATGGAACAGTAATTTTCCATGAAGTGGATCAAAGCTATGGAAACTACTGTTGCTTTACAGCAGGCTACAGTTTTAGAAGTTGCACATAGATCCACACTTAAATACAGGGTAGATCTCAGAAGTCACTAAAGAACTGTCTGTGGTGTTCCTTGACATGAGGCTTTAAATATATATTCTCAACAGTTACGGAGTTACGGAACTGGTATCCACTTAAGCCTTTTAACTTAATGTTTAAAGTGAAAATATCTGTTTTAAATGTCGTTGTCATATACAGTATATCTGCAGTTGTTACATAAAGTCATGGAGAGATTAATATTTTAATTACATGACTAAGTAGAAGGCAGTTTCGCATTATAACTTAGCTCTAAGAATTTCTCAGAGTAGAAATGTGAAAAAGTGGTTGTACAACCTTAACAGACATGGAAGAGCAAGCACCAGGGATAACTTTTAGAAACTTTATAGCAATTGACCACATTTTCTGTTGTGATCAAATGCTTCAGGACCTATCACTTTGTTGTTTGAAGAAGTTTGTGCTACCTTTCTATAGGAATCTTATGTTCTTGAAATGAGTATGAAAAATCTTGACATTTTTCTGGTTTTTGAGTCACTGTAAGGAATGTAGTCTTAATTGAACTGATTTTTCTAATGACCCTGTCACACTGGAACTATTTGAGAAAAACTAATATACCAAGAAAGCTTTCTATGACTTTAATAACAATGGCTTGCTTAGAGCTTTACGGGAAAGCATTTGGTCAATCATTTATACTTTCACTAAATATTTTAAGCTGGATGAAGCATTTTCAGCAGTCTTGTCTTGGTGGGGATAAACAAGGATTACTTTTTCTATTATATCCCCCTTTCTGTAATATATACAATTTCAAATGCTGTAGCATTTGCATTCATTCCTTTTTTTTACTGAAATTCATATAGCAGATCAAATGATTATGGAAAGTTTCTCTCACTTGTATACTCTTGGTGGCTGTTTTCTTCAGAACTGTTAGGGGAATAATTTCAAGTGGTGATCTGATAAGGAGATACATCTCTAGATAACTTGTAGTCTTATTTTAATGTGGAGATTCTGAAGAAACAGGTTTTAAAGAGTCAGTAATCTTCATTCTACTGTACATGCATAAATACTTCTTAAATGCATGTAGGAATATCTAGAGAAGAAACTATTTTCAAGTAAAATGCTGATTAGTAATTGTTTCTGTTGAAATAGATGTTTTAAAAACGTAAAGTGTGTATGAATTATTTTTTTAGTTACATAGCATTTTTTTTAATGTAATCGTTAAAAGGAAAACATATGTACCTTCAATATAAGCTAATACTTGTGGGCTAGTGGACATTATAGCCAAGGGATAGAATCCCATATCTGGGGAATCTGAGGAGAAGCTGTTGCACTTCATGGTGTATTTTACCTACAAAGTAAACTAGAGCTGTAGATATAGGAGAATGTGCTTTGAGTAATCAGAGGAAACAAGAACAGCCCTTAAATCTTGTGTCCTTTTATTCAAATTATGTAAGACTTCAAAGGGTATAGTTTATGACTACTAGAGTGTTATTTGTCTTGAACTGTAGCTGAGGTAAGAATTTTCCTCATCTCTAATTGTCTCCTCCCAGGTCTGGTAATCTGAATCTTGCTAACAATTTCTGGAAAGATGCCTTAAATGTTTTGCCATAACTAGTTTTGAGATATTTGGCATGTCCTTCAGAGGTGGTCTAGAAGCAACTTTGAATTGAAAACTTTATTTTCTGTTTTACATACACTTGTAATATCCTGATTCTTGCCTAAGATAACCACAGAATCACAGAATGCTAGGGGTTGGAAGTGGCCTCGAAACATCATCTAGTCCAACCCCACTGCAGGATCACCTATGCCAGATCACACAGGAATGCATCCAGGTGGGTTTTGAGTATCTCCAGGGAGAGAGAATCCATAACACCCCTGGACATCCTGGTCCAGAGACAATCCATGATTTAACATAGGCAATTCATTCAGTGTAGAATAACATCCATGACTGACTCTTCAGCTCTATTGTAGAACTGTGAATATGGCTGTAGTTTCCAGACCAGCTTGAGCTGGAAAGCCGTGAAGCTTCTTGAAAGCAGTGAAACTTTTGAAGGCAGTTTTGAGTATGTACAGTAGTTTGGATATAGTTGTGCTGTACTATGAAGAAGGATGAGAGAAAAAGGAAGCCTGGAATGTTTAGTTCTAGGCCAGAGCAGTGAATGTGAGTATCTGACTTATAGGGAGATACTCAGATGACTTTTTGCTACTGTCCGGTGCCTCTAATTCAGAGATAGCTTATAAGTTTTAGTGCAGTGATAGACCTGAGTTTGTTTTTTTGCCTTGCATTATATTTTGTAAGAGCTAAACTGAATGTTCCAGGCTTAGTTCTGTTATACCAGCAGATAGGCGCAGTTTGTCAATTTATTAATGAAAACTTTCTTATTATGTAGTGGTTTTATACTTTTGGTTGAGTCGTTTTACTTCTTGGCAGAGATAAAGTAGTGTATAAATAGTGATAGTAACATAGTGCTGATATTTTTTTGTCTGTTTTTATGCCCCTGAAATATTTCAAAATAACCCATTTTATCAGATGTTTCTGATTTGAAGTAAAAAGAGGCTAAACCAGTAGTTTGAACAGTTTCTGGGTTTTTTTGGAAATAATGTTTTCTAATGAAAGGATTCCTTCAATATCATAAGTAGGTTTTATTTACGGAATGATCAACTGAAAACTTCCGAAGTTTCTTAGAGCAAAAAGGCTTTGAGACTGCATCATAAGCCATTTTTAAGTAATGCTCAATGTCTAGAGGTTCTGCGTGTTCAAATCAGCAGAATTTCAGACTTACCGCACAGGTTTCTCATGCTTCCCACTTGTCAAATTTAATATTTGGAGCCTCAGTGCACAGAAAGGAATAGTTCAGTGGATCTCAGGATACAGCTTATGCATTTTTTGTGTTTATTGAATGTATTGTCTTAAACATGTCATCTGTGCAGCTATTTGTATAGATACTGTAACTCCTAGATTACACACTTGTTTTTCTGAAGGTGACAGGTTTTGGTAGTATTAAAGTTTTGTAGGTCAAGTTTTAGATATACACAGTACACTAAATACAGCTGGAGTAAATGTGTGCTTTGTAACACTCACATCTTTGAGCACCAAAGCTTTTTAGTTACTTTGCATACAAAGTGGATTTTGCTTTTGTTGCAGGCATGCACTCCATTTGTTATGATTTGTAGTTTGTGTTTTAATTGTCAGGTAGTTGTTTGTTCCAGTTAGAAAGTGATGATCAGAGCTATGCATTGCATAGTTAAATACATGCCTCCCTAGTGCTAAATTGCATTCAAAAAAAGAGTAAAACTTCACCTGAAAATTTCAACTAAGGATGCTGCTGGAAATTTGGATTGTAGCAGACCACAGGCACTCAACATTCTGAAATAATTTCAGCATACCTTACTGTAAATGGAAAATATATAATTTTAAATGAGTATACAGTATTTATTTTTGTTCCTAATAACTTACAAGGCTATTTTAAAGTAAACATAAGTAATCCTAAGTAATGCTTGAAAAATTTATGTAGTACTGCACTAAGTGAAAGCTTTCATTTGAGCTGAACTATGAACTCCCTGTTCTTAAGTAACGATTCTTGTCTTAGGGAAACTATTGACAAGGAGTTATTAACTTCTAGAAGCTCAAACTTGTTATGAGCTGTTTCAGTGTTTGTGTCCCTTGCAGTTATACCTCCAAAAATAATAAGATAAAGTCCAAGTTGTAAGTGACCTCTGCAGAACATCTGGTAAAGCCTTCCACTGAAATCATGCCTGTAGGTTGCACAGTGTCCCTGAGTCCTGAATATTCTGCACAAGGAAGTTTTCCATCCTTTTTACTAGACAACTTATTTCTGATGAATCTATCTTAGGGTTTGGAAAGGGAGGGGGGAATGAATATACCTAATGAAAAAAAAAAAAGGAAGAAATTGCCTGAGGATTTCTTCAGATTTGGCCTGATAATTTCAAAGAATTCTAGCTCATGCAAGGTCTTAAATTTAATACCTTCTGTGGACATTAGTCATCCATAAACAATTTTTTGACTTAAATCTTGTTTATAACTCAGATCTACATTGGGAATTGAATTTGAAAGTACTAAGGGGAATAAAAATAAATTTTTATATTTAGTGGGCTTTTTTCATCCTTCCATGGGTGATAGTGGATATACACTTCATGTGCTGTTGGCAGCCTACCTCAGTCATGGTTTTCTCTGTGGGCTCTAAGAGAATCTGCTGAAGCACCTCCTTCCCCTGTCTTCACGGACCTTAGTATATACATGTCAGGTTTTGTTGTTTTCTCACTTCTCTCAGCTTTGCAGTGTATTTACCATTTCTTAAATGGTTATCACCAGTGTCATGTTGCTGATGTACTAAGGTTTGGGTAGTAATGGATCTGCCTTGGAGCTGGCTCTATCCAACATGGGGGTAGCTTCTGTTGTGATCCCTGCTGAATCTCTGCATCTTCCTGCTATCAGATTCTTAACCATGTAAATACAATTATTTTTTGGGAAGTGTTTACGGCATTGCATACCAGCTTTCAAGAATAGCTCATATTATTTGCTCTTTGTCATGTTTATTTCCCCCAACTGAATTAGTTGTCTGTATACTTTTAAACAAATCCTGGAGTCTTCTCTGACTGTACTTCAAATGTTATAACTTCCAAAGTACAGTGCAGTGATATATAGAAGTGGACTGCTGAATGCACATAGCTTTTCTCCTGGTATGTGGACACTCCCTGTGGAGCAGTGCTCATGAGACCTCTCATGCTTCCTGGCTCTAAAGCCAATTTTGTGTCCTTGAAATGACAGGAGGCAGATTCTCCTGTCATGTTTTCCATTGTTATGAATGGATTTATTTTTTTTCATACCTGTTTTTCTTTAGCCTACTTTCCATCTGAAGAATATTTGAGCCTGAAAGAGCACCAGGTGTATGCTTTGGTGTTTTCTATAAATGGAAATGTTTGGGGGTTTTGC
>VWZI01008730.1:0-52342 GCA_013396835.1 Psilopogon haemacephalus | reverse complement strand
TTGATCACCCCTCTCTGCGTGCCACCATCCAGCCAATTCCTTATCCAGTGAGTTGTCCACCCATCAAGTCCATGTTTTTCACGTTAGTTTACATGTCCCAATACTACTCCATGACTTGAACCAAATTATAAGTGATGGTCATCAGGACATTTGTTTAGGAATACATCCTGAAGTGAAATGACACAGTAATGTAGATGCACCTTAAGACAGTTGAAAAACAAAATATTTTGAGCATCTTCTTCTTGTGTTATAAAAGAAGCAAGCACCGAATTATAATATTATCTGCAGGTTCCAAATGTTTTTTGTCTTGATATATATGAAAAGAGGTAAATAAACGTACTACTGTCTGAGCATACTAACTGATTAGGTAGAGGATACTGAGAAGAATATTTGTAGGAATGCTGAGTTGTCATCATACCAAAGATTACTGTATTTATATGATTGATGGTTTCTTTCTGTGAAAAAATAAGGGATTTTTTTTTTTTTTGCCATAGTAGTAGGCAAAAAGCTGTTTTCTTTTTGGATGGAAATTGTTCAATTTGGTAAGTGCTTTTTACGTACATCTAAAGTGAAGATACATCTAATCCCTTTGTCTCTTTCAGAGAAAATGTTTTTTCTTCATTGAGCTAATTATTGAAATGTAGCCATTTCTCGACTGCTAATCCAATAGAATTAGACTGATAATGAGCATTTCCATTTGTTGGTTGTACACTTCCATCTCAATTTCTGATCATTGTAGCTTTATGTAGCATCAGTTCAGCTCACTACAATCTCCTCTGAACTATGGAATCAAGCCAACAGTGTCTTAATTTCCCTTTGGATTTTCAAATGCAATCTTATCAGATTGGTTCTAAATGTCTTAATCTCTTCTGTGCCCTGCTCCCCATGTAGCAACCACTCCAGTAAGCAATAAGGAGCAGCTTTGTCCTCTCTAGAAACTACCATTTGGGGAACTGCTGCTAATTGCAGCTTGATTTTTTCGTTATTATTATATTTTGTAGTATAAGGTCTGTTTTGGCCTGTTATCAATATATATGATTATGATCTTAATTTATGTTCTTACTAGGCTTTTTTTTCCCCTTTCAACAAATTTAGACACTGAACTTTATAGAGATTTAGTTTGCAGATGAAGCCTTAATATGCAATCACAACTGGTTCTAGAGTACAAGGATACAAAATATCCTTGTAATAGCTGCTTATAGAAAAAAATAGCTTCTCTTCTCAGGTCTTTTTAGATCCATGAACAAACACCTTTTCATTGAAGTTCAGCCTCAGGTGGCTGAAGTGGTGTACTTGAGATCTTTGGGTTCGTAGATGTTTTCATCTTCTTTTGATGTGGAGTTGTTTCAGTGACTTGTTTGCTGCAAGGCTGCCTGAGAGTCTTTTGGTGCCTCACCTAGTGCGTAAATATAATAGCCATATTTCCAAAAAGAGATGCAGATCCTCTGTTTTGTAATTGAAATGTGAAAATAAGACAGTATTTGGACAAACCTGCCTCCTTTTGAAATAGGAGCATTTGTGAAAGATAAAAGCCATTATATCAGAAGTAGCATTTTATTTTTTATTAGAGCACCTATTAATATTTTGATACTGTGCATGTATAAACATGGAATAAAGTATTTATTTTTCTAATTCGCATTTACAGATGCATTCTTTGACTCACTTTAAGTGGAAGAAAAATGGTAGAAAAATATATACAGCACAAGAGCTCATTGCTGTATCTATTTTACTCCTGTGCAATGCTAAGTTGTGGAGGTTGGCTCAAGGTCCCTGAAAAGACTCTTGTCTTGTATTTGAGAAGTACCATATTAATTCTATGTAAATAGCTTCAGCTTTATTTTCGATAGACCTTGACAGAAGATTTGTGCAGAATGAGAAACAAGCCACGTGTCTTCAAATTGTTTATCCTTGCATGTTCTAGAATAGAAATTCTTGGAGCTCTTATTATTAGATAATAGAGCATATTTGTATTGAATACATTTCATTGTTATTCTTCCTTTTAAGTTCTGATTTTAAGTGTAGATGACTAATCTATTCCATAGTTTTCTGGGACTGTTTTCTGTAGCGTACTCTGTACTGCTTTGCAGCGCCAGGCAATGCAATTCTTCATGCTTTTAGCACACTATCGTTCTCCTATTGGAACTGAATGTCAGCTCAGAAATGGGACCTTGAGGTTTTTTTTTTTGTTTCCCTTTATGTACAGCATGTTAACATTGGTGTTTTAATTGATGAAGGTAATAGGCAGTGGGAAAGAAGCATGCCTGAGAAAAAAAATTCCAGTTAATATGTGGAATTTTTAGAATTATGTTCTGCACATTTTGCTTTTTAAAATGAGATATTCAAATTTTTAAGAGGAAACTTTCAGGAGCAGTGTTTGCTGAGACCAGCTTGGTACAGTGGTTGAACGATTTTATTTTTCCTCACTCTGTTTTAGGACTACAATGACGAAATCAGACAGGCACAGCTTCAAGAATTAACATATTTAAATGGTGGTTCGGAAAATGCAGAAGTTCCAGTAGTTCGTGGAAAACCATCTATTCGAGCAAGAGGAGTACCAGTTCCTGCTTTGTCCAGGTAAGTGTCTCATCTGCAGTGGAACTGAACTTGAACATGTATATTTTAAGCTGTTCCTGCCTAACACCAAAAATCCCCCAGACATACTAGTGAAATGTGAAGGGCACCCAAAAAAAGAGCAACAGAGGGAAACAAACCTTCATTTGTTGAAGGTAGCCTAACATAGACCAAATTAACAATGGTGCTGAATTTTTTATGAAACATGAATGTTAAGAAACAGTGTACATCATAAAGATGTGCAGTCTTGCTGTGAGCAGCACAGAAAGGTTAGTTCTGTGCTGCTTGGCTTCTTTCAGTTGCCCTGTAGGTGCATGTAAGGTCTATGCATTGTCCTGGTGGAGATCACTGAGGTGAAAAACTGATAAATCCTGCTTTGATTGACATGATTTCAGATTCATTTATTTAACTTATGGAATATATGTATTTCTTTTACTGTGTTACAAAATTTGTGTAGTCCTGATAAAATAATGTTACGGAAGTGTCTTGGAGGTAGAATTTGGATTTAGTCTGATCTGTGCTGTTTATTTCACAAAAAGGGGTTTCTGATTCAGGAATAGACACATCCACAGCTTCTCTTGCTTTATTTTTCTTTGACACGGGAGATGCTTTATTTTTTACTCTATCATCCGCTATCTTCCTTGCAGTACTAAGATGACAGTTTCAACTCCTTTGAGTCTCAAAGTGTGAAAACAAACTAAATAAAGCACATAACTGTTTCTGTTACAGTATGGAGAGGTTGTGACTGCAGCAGCTCAGTGTAACAGATTTCTACAGACAACTGTTTCCCTTTAGTTTTGGCCATGCACTTATTAGTGCAAGCTTGAAATTTACACTTCAGCTTTTAAAATTTCAAAACAATGTTCTCAAGTGTTTTAACTCAGATTAAACACGTTAGAAAAAAAAGCACTGAGCAATTATTCCATTTGCAGGTTGCTTTACAGTTACGTGTATCCTGTGATAATTATTGCAAATGCAATGCAGAATTAATTTTAATTTAGGAAATTTACACTTACCCTTACTTTTACCCTGTAAAAATAATTTTCTTTAATTTTTCTTCCTTTATTCTTAAGTAATATTGTGTAATATCTATTCATTTTTTTTATTTTAATGTTGTTCATAGTAGTGGTAATTATATAAAGAGGTTCACTTCTTCAGCACTGTGTTCAGTCCCACAGAAGTGCTTGCTAATTAGAGATCTCTTGATTTTAGAGATGGCTTCTTTTGCAAATTTTCCTTCTGTTCTTAAATATCTATTTTTAACTTTTCTGTAGATGCCCAGAACAGGTGTTCTGTAGAGATACACTCACTGTTCTATTTCATATTTTCTTAATTTTTCATGTCTTTAACCTCGTTTGATACAAAAGTTACTGTTTAAAATGGTCATCAAAATTCTATACCTAATTTCCACTACTCGTATCTAGCACATGCATGCATAATGAACTTTTCAAGTTCTGACAGCACTATTCCATGCTCTCAATTTTGGTGAATTTTATCAAATTTACATTTCATTTATGACATACATACTGATAGGTAGCTCACAATCCTTTATAGTGTCTTCAGAGGAAATTTAAACTTGATTTGTAGGTGACAACTCAAAATTGTATTTGTCATTGCCTTTTTATTTAAGTTCCAAAGAAAACGGAAAGTCAGATGAACAGCCTTTGTCCTTACTTTAAGTCTTGTCCTAAACTCCAAGATTATTTCCCCTCAAATTGAAGCTCTGTTAGCATGAAAGATTTTTTAATTGAAATTTAATGCCATTACTACTGAGATACTAGAGCCATTGAGTTTTTAAGATCTTAAACTCGCTTGTAATACTGTGCTCCTTTTGTAGCACAAATTGATTTCAGTCACTAATACTTTTGTTGAAGGCAGGCTTTGTTAAAGGCTTTGTCCTGGTATTAAATGAAACAGTTCTAATAGCAAGTATCCTGGAGATATCCAGGAGAGGTTGAAGCAAATCTTAATCAAATTCATAAAATAAAGCCTAAAACCTCAAGTCCTAACCTCACTTTATAATCTGTAGAATTTTTAAGATGTCATCCTTAATACGTGGAACATCCTGTTGAGGATGCAATTACTGAGTGCTTAAGTTCCCATTTTAAGATTTTATTATTCCTGAATAATTTAACTAAAAAGAACCAAAGTACTAATTTATGCCTTTTTTTACTCCTTATCAGACATGTTGAAACTGGAGATAATGCATCTTATCAAGTGCCTTCTTTTAAGAAGACTTGTTACGTGTATGTTTAGCTCCATACAAAAATTTTACTTTGTAGGAAACAATACATTTGTTCTTGCATACAAAATTCTAGCTTGTGCACAGGTATTGCTTTATATGGTAAGTAAATTCCTAATGGTTGTGGGGTGTTTGTGGGTGTTTTTTTTAATTGTTGTTATTTTGTTTTGTTTTTATTATTACTTTCAATTCTGCTGTTTCTGACTTGTTCCAAATTTTCTTGACTAAGTTTTTTTACTTTGGAGCCTACTAATTATTTGGGGGGTGATTGGATGAAATTTGCTGTAGAAGGGATATGTGTGTTTTGAGCTTAACATTTAGAAATATGCTTTTACTTCTCATCATTAGTATTGGGCATATACCTGCTTTGTTCTGCCCTCTTGCCTCCATTTTCCCCACTTCTTCCTAATGCTGTTAAAGATGGCCTTCAGATGGATTCACAGCACTTCTGTGATCTCTGTCTATGCTGAGCATTTAGCCACTGCAGGTAGTAACTGCCTCTTCTGTGCAACAAGAGAAGGAACACGAGAGTTCTTTCTCTGGTGACAGTCTAGTTTCTGTTAGTTTTGTTTTTATCAGAAACTGACATGGCTAGTAATTTTGTTTTTTGAGGTGACTGTATGAAATGAAGGACCATACCCGTTATTTTATTGTGCTAGCAAGTTTAGAGGATCCATGATGGTTAATGTGATACTGTCATAGTGAGTAGCTAGATGTAGCTCTTTCAGAATCATTGTTTAATATATTTGAACCCCCATCATGAATCAGCGCAATATAAATGATAATATTGAAATGTGATTTCAAGACTTCTGATTAACTAAGGGCTGCAAATAAATGTGCTAACTTACATGTTAATGTATACCTTTAAGGACATTTGTCAAGTAAACTAGCATTTCCTGTCAAACTTCAAATTCCTGTTTTAAGAGAAATTTTAAAAAGTTTTAAGGATCACTAAATTCTGACTCTAAGATACATTATAAAAGTGAAATTCTAGAAGATGATAATAGTAAGTCTGAGAATATGGGTAAATCTTCCTTGTTACCTTGATGTTGAGGAGAACCAATATATGTTGCTTACAGCTAGAAATCACTGTTAGAATCATAGAATCATTTGAGTTGTAAGGAATGTTTAAGGACCACCTACTCCAATCCCTCTGCCATAGGAAGAGACAACAGATAAGGTTTCTCAGAGCCACATCTAACGAGGCCTTGAACATATCGGATGATGGAACATACACAATTTTCAGGACAGCCTGTTCCAGTTTCTCACTACCCTCATTGCAAAGCATTTCTTCCATATGTCCAATCTAAACCTATGCTCTCAGTGTAAAAATGTTAGCCCTTGTCCTGTGACAACAAGCACTAATAAAAGTCTCTCTCCATATTTGTTATAGGTAGTCTCCTCTTTAAGTACTGAAGGGCAGGTTGGGTTTGCTCCCCAGATCAAGAGTATTAGAAAGCACATTTTAGTTTCATGGAGGAGAAGTTTTTCGTAGAGCCAACATGTAGGCAATACTCAAAGGAGCAGCAAAATTCTGGTTTATGTTTGCATTTGATTGTAGTTATTTTTTCTGTTCCCTTTTATTCATATTCCAGTATATGCATGGGTGAGATCTCAATGGTTGAATGACTACTGCTATCTAGGGACTGATAAGACTACTGCAGTAGTTGTAGAATTCGCTTTCTTGTGTCAAAAGTAATATGAGGTGATGTGGATCAATGCTGCATTGTGTTCACAGCTTCCAATTGTTCTCAGAACGTGTGTCTGGAATAAACTGGTTTCTTTCTCAAAGAATACATTTTTATGGAGAACATGTAGGTAGTGTGCTGTAAAAGATTGTGGTAGTACAAAAGACATTGACAAAGCTTGTTCTGAGTCCAGGACAAAGACATTCTATGTTCAGTGCATTTTCTTTAGTATTGTGTTGTCTTCCATTTTTCACAAAATTGAAACATGAACATACATATTGTTTTCAAATAAAAAATGTGAAATAATTGTGTAAGTGGTGATGAATTAGAAAAGAAAAATGCAGGAATACTAGAACTGTGTGAGTGGTATTTGGATGTGTTTAATATTTTGATGCTAACTTTTTAGTTTTAAATGCCTAAGATAAAACCTGGAGAAAAATAAACCTCAACTGTCTGAGAGATATTGAGTGTAGATGGCTGTGCTCAAACGAAGAAAACATAGCAACATCTGTTAACAAAATTTATTAAAGGCATTTATTAACTTTTTCTCTGCAGATGTATATAATGACAAATGCTAAAATTAAAGAATTAAAATGTTTCCTCATTGAATCATACAGTGTTGTGGAACTGGTCGTAAATTCCACAAATATTTTATTTTAAAGCTACTTATGTTTACTTGCCTTGTCTCCAGGGGAGATGTCAAAAAGGCACTTCATATCATTTAAACTCATTTAATTTTTGTTCTTTCACTAAAAGTGAAGGAAGGTCTGTGAACTGGCACTTCTGGTTGTGAAATCATACTTAAGTTTACTCAGCAGTTCAGTGAAAGGTGAAACTTGAAATAAAAATAAGCACAATAGTAGAGAGAAGAAAGTGATAAATGAGAAGTTGAGAAAGTAGTGCTACTGCTGAGGGAAGCTAGAAGGGAGTATCAAGCTGTGGTCAAAGGTGATAAACTAGATTGCTGGAAACAAATCCCAGAAACACTGCAGGACTACTATAAAGTAGAAATGTAAAAAGATAGCTCTTGCTAAAAAAGTTAAAGAGGAAGTATGAGTATTTTTTATGGATGTATTGTATGCCACTGTTTTAGTGGCAGTAAATTATTATATTGCCTGTGAATTACTTAAATATTCACATTTGGAGTCTGCTATAGTATGTGCTTCTAAATGGCATTATATATTCTGTAGAATGTTTTTCCACACACACTAAACTATTAGTTCAAACAATGGGAGGGTAATCAATTGCAAAAAATCCAGTGTTTAAGTAATATTTTAACTGTACACAGTAAAGTATACTTCAGGGGCTTTTATACATTGAAATTATCTTCTGTAATTACTGTATTTATGAGTTGCACTAGGAGGGTTTTACACTTGAGTGAAAAGCACATTCTCATATTTTCTAATTTATATGTCATAACTTTTTGAAATTAAGTTCTTCACTTAGTATTATTTTTTCTGCCATACTAATCTGCAGGTCTAAGTAATGAAATGTTATGGGAAGAGTTAGGTTTCAACAAAAAATACTTTTAATGATATTATCTTTGAGTGATGCTGTCACATGAATTAAATTGGATTCCACCCCACCCCATTCTGGTGCGCTCTTCAGTGTAGTGAAACAAAGACATTAAATTGGTTATTGGGATTTGCTTTTAGTCAAATCTGCTTTTGCCCAGACTGACAAAGACTTTTTTTCCAGTACACACCCTGCAAGTGTTAGGAGTAAGACTAGCCTTAACTTAGTTACCTAAATTACTTGTGGATTTCATGGGGAAGAGTTAATGTCCTCCACTGGATTCATCATTGCCAGATTTATAAATTCAGGAAAATTAAGACAAAAGTGATAAAAATCAGATAGAAGTATTTCAAACTTTCTTATAGCCATAGTAATCTAGTTTAGGGCAGTAAAATATTTATTTGAGAGTAGCACTCAGTGGTCTTAAGTACATAGATGATGACTTTGCTGCAGCATAACTGAATGTGACCATAAGAGCACCTGGCTAGCATTTACTGAGTATGCTTAAGTACTGTTTATTTACTCCAGTCTATTTAGTAGAAAATACAGGTAATAGGTACTTACAGCATAGAGTTTCCCTCATCCAAGGAAATTATGAGACACTGGATAGCATACTCACATAAGATTCCAAAGAGCAGAGTGTTGGTTTGTGGGTTTTTTTTGTTTTTTTTTTTTAATGAGGTAAAACTACCTGTGGAAGGGTAAGCTAAAACATAGACAGATAAGAATTGTAAGAGAGGTGTTGAGGGTTAAACAGTCCTAGGACTATCAATTTGGCCTCTAATGGATGGACATGTCTGCTACATGGACATAAGAATAGAACTTGCAGGAATCATCAGCAGTATAATGAGAGATACCAAAGTCAACAAGAAGTGCTCCTATGAATATCTGAGTACCTGCGAAAAGACAAGGGAAAATGTGGGCTTGCTGCTGAATGGAGCAAGAGCTTTGGTGCATGGAAAACACTTTACTACTGACAGTGGCTTACTAAAATCCAGGAATCCAAAGATAAGAAGGAAGGTGCATCCTTGGTGGAAGAGGATTAGGTTAAAGAATAGATAAGCAAACTGGAAGCAAGGCCTTGGGCTCCAATAGAACATACATGTGAGAGCTGTGGGAGCTGGCACACACTGTGGAGATTAGGAATGGTGCTTGAGAACTGGTGGAAAGTAAACGTCACTGCTACATTTAGAATTGGCAAGAAAGACTTGTGGGATTGGTCAGCCTCACTTCAATCTGTGGGAAGCTGATGGAGCAACTAATCCTGGAAACCACTTCAGGCACATAAACAAGGTCATGAAGAGTAGCAAACATGGATTCACAAAGGGAAAGTCATGCATTCTATGATGAAGTGACTGGTCTGCTAAGTAAGGGAGAGCATTGGATATTGTCTGCTGTGGCTTCAGGAAGGCTGTTTCGCTATGAAATCCTCGTAAAGAAACTGTAAATTTAGATGCTTGTGTATATATTAAATCCTAAATGTTCACTTATTATAGTTTGCTGCTTTGATTAATTTTTTTTTTTTTTTTTTGCTATTTCACTTTCCTTATCCAGGTTGGGATTCAGCTACAGATTAAAGAGATAGATATCTGAACTCCTGCTGTATTTTGTAGGAAGATAGTGCACTTATTTTCGTTTAAGACTTATGTTCTGTAATTTGTCTCAGTCAGTTGGCAACACTACTCAATGCATTCTGAATTAGAGACCATGAGAACCTTGTCTAATCTTTCTTGATTGTATACATTAAGTTTGTTGGTATACATACATATACATATCTTCTTATCATTCTGCACTGGTGATTTGGTCTCAGACTCTGGCAGGTTTTCCAATTTCAGGATATTAGAATGACTTCTGTTGTTTTAATCTTTTCATAAATTCTTTACATTTTCTGACCTGTTTTTCCAAGTATTTTACATTTGTTATATTAGCATTTGTCCTTCATTAGAGATGGGTTCTCCTTTTCAAGTGATACCTCTTTTTAATACCTCTACCTACCCTGCTGTCCCAGCCTTACTGAGCTTGTTTCACTCAAGATTTTTGACAATTTTGTGGTTGCTCTTACTTCCCATGAGGTATCTCTAAATGTCTTCCCTTAAGGTGTATATACATTTTCATACTTAAATATTTTAAAAAATAATTTATATGGCAAACCTTGTCCAAGTTAAGGAATACCAGAACTCATGTATTGTTTTTGGAAAGGTATGTGAAGGATTCTATTCAAAATGGTTCCTCCTAAAAAAAATGTGATTTGTCTCCTAACATAGAATTATGGTTTCCTACCCATCACCACTCCAGTTCCATTAACTGTTTTTGAAATGCAAAAAAAGACCTTCTCATCACATGTATCTGGTGTTCTAATTACTCTTTGAGAATAAGTCTATGCTGACTACAAATTGTGCTTTTTTTTTTCTCCACTCCCTCAAATGTTTTTCCATGTTTTTCAGCATGTCCCATTTCCTGCTTCTTTCACTTGCACCTTGTATGAAGGATGCCATGAAGATTCTGGCTAGTGACTCTTGAGTCTTTTTACTGACTTTTTTTTTTTTTTTTTTTACTTGGTGTTGACTATTGTCTATGCCAATAGATTCATTTCCCTTTCTTTGGCTTTACTTGGAAAGTATCACATTTGCTATTTCTTTATATTACTTCAGCAGGCTGTGTCTGGGAACTTCTCTGCTCACCCCTGCCCCCACTACAATGAAGTCAAATAAGCAGCTGGTACCCTGTCCTGAGGAGGCATTCTACAGATTAGCCAAAACCAAGTAATAAGCACAGTTTTAAATCACTTACTCTCTAGGCTTGTTTAAATTACTTTGACTGTGTTTTAATCAGTGCTGAAAACTGATAAAACCTATCCTGATTGTATCAAGTGTTTACATTTATATTTTTCATTTAGTAATGCAGTTTTTTTCAAATAGTAATTGTTAAAACAGTCATTTTTTTTTCTCTGATAAATCATGACTTACTGGAAATGGGATATTAAATCTTAAAGGTAAATCTGGGTCTTTACAATAAGTTGGAAAATCCTACTGAAATCAGGGCAGTGTTTTCACTCAGTTATTACTCTCCAGATCAATTAGATGATGACTTGATAGGTAGAAAGGTAGTGTAGAGCTTGTGCTTGTTTTTCTTCCCTGTATCTGTTACAGTGTACAATAAGGCCAGGACTTCTTGGAGCAAGTCTGTATGCCTGCAGAGCAGTTGTAGTACATGAGGTGAAGTAATCTTTAAAAAGGAAATGTCCATTAACAATGTTTTAATTATCATGTTTAAAAGAGACTAAATGATACAAATTTCTTACAGACTGTACTTCTAAGTTTCTCCCTTTACTATAGGGAGGCATGGGGGATGCCACTTCTAAATAGATCAAATATTTTCTAAAACTATTTCAGTTTAGTCTCAGATTTTTCATCCATATGTTAAGTGTCTAAAGTAATGAAATAGAAATAAATGTTTATCATTCTTTAGATTTTAAAACCAAATATACTGTTATTTCTTGTTCTTAAATATGTGTAGTACATTAAGGTTTATATCCTGCATGTTCATTACATGTCTGAATGTTTCCTGCAACAGCTGGAAATCTCTTTAGAACCAGAAGAAAATGTACATTTTCTGGCTCACTCTTACATGCAGAGTGATCTTTGAATTACATTTAGAAGCTTACACAGGACCAGAAGGTAGTTGCAACTGACTCCTCTATGCAGGATTTAAGTATTGTATAGCCTAACAGCTTCAAATTACTCTGTCATTCTATGATTATAATTTCACATACTACAAGTTAAAATCTAGTGAAGTTCAATGATTCCAGCAAATTGATTTGGGTTTCTCTGTGTATGCAAGAATGGCTCAAGGTAGTGGGAAGTTCATCACTGAATCATGTCTAATTTGTATTGTTCAGCACTTTTTTTGCATACTCTGTGTAATTGGATTAAAGTGCACAGAAGAATGACGTTCTATAAACTTCTTTACACTTTCAGACTGTAGCAAAGTGAAATTGTTATGATGTGGGGGAGGGAGTTGTTGAAAGGTTGTCCATGGGTGTGATATTTAATGGTAAGTGATTCATATATCCACAGGGGCCGTGGAGGAGTGCCTCCACCACCTGCAGGAGTACCGAGAGGGGCACCAGCACCCAGAGGAGTGCCTCCCAGTAGAGGACCAGTCAGTCGCAGTCGTGGACTTCTAGCACCCAGAGCACGAGGAGTACCTCCACCTGCAGGCTACCGACCCCTTCCACCACCTCCAGCACAGGAGACATATGGCGAATATGTAAGTCAGGCTGTTGACATATCATGTGTAAAGTGTTTCATTTCAGAGGAATGATTCTGTCACTTTAGAAATCAGTAGAATCTCTTAATTAGGTACTAATTAAAGTCTTGAACCCAGATCTATGGCAAATGTGGTCATCTCTTGTCAAGTTTTGAGGCTTCATGGAATCATAGAATAGTTTGGATTGGGAGGGACCTTAAAGATCATCTGAGTCCAACCTTCCTGCCATGACAGAAACACCTTCCACTAGACTGGGTTGCACAAAGTCCCATCCAACTTGGTCTTGAACACTGATGGGGCATCCGCAACTCCTATGGGCAAGCTGTTCCAGTGTCTTACAACTCTCACAGTGAAGGATTTTTTCGATATGTCCCAGGTAAAGCTACCTTCTTTCAGTTTAATACTGATATCCTTTATCAGCCTCCTCTCTGATAGAGTCCCTCTCCGTCTTTCCTATAGGCTCACTTTAAATACTAGAAGGTTGCCATGAGGTCACTCCTGAGTCTTTGCTTCTCCAGGCTAAGCAACCCAACTTTCTTAGCCTGTTCTCACGGGGGAAGTGCTCCATCTCCTTAAACTGTTTCATATTAAAACCTCAGGTTATATGTACTACCATAAAAATATTTACAGTGCATTTGGCAAAATAGCTGTGTATTACTTAAATCCATAATATTAGGCTTCTGCTTTAAAAAATCTGAAAAATCACATTGTCAGTAGTTCTTTAATTCCCAGCTAAAACTGAGAATGGCATTCTACTTTTTTCCCTAAAGCTTTGTGGTTATATTGCTGTTCAATGATTAGAAAATTAAAATATTTTTATGCAAGCTTCAGAATTGATCCTAAAACTTTAAGAATGAACAGTGCAGCTCAATAAGCCATATATATTTACTTTGATTTTATTGTATTAAAAATTAAAAACCATATCAAAATATTTTATTTTGTACATGACTGAAAATTATAGACAGTTGTGGCTATTTGGAATAAATTTAATTTAAATTGAACATACAGAGCAATGAGATAAAGAAAAAAGGTAATTAAATCAAAACTATGCTCATAAAAATGGATTTAGTCATATAGAAAAATGGCATTTTCAAGGACAATGCTTTTAATGTTTTATGTCTTAAAGGTTTTAATGTGCCCCCTTTACAACAAGGTCTGTCTGGATTATGTCTCTCTTATTCAGACTAGTGGAAGAGGAGTTTATGAGTTCCAGAAAATGGTTTTGCTATGTAGACATTTCTTTTTACCCTCTTAACCTTTTTTCCACCCCTCTTCTCCCTCTTCTCTTACTGCTCAGTCAAGAACCCTGTAAATCACATCTCAACCTTTACCTTTTCAATCAGAAAACTCATTTTCTATATAACATTTACAGCTTTATTCAGAAAGTTTAATTTCATAGGTACAAACGTTAGTGAACAATGTGAACATATATGAACAATATAGAACAAATTAATGCCATTTATTAATTTTATGAGAACTAGCCCTTGAAGAATTATCTAAACGTCCCCTGACTATACCTGACTTGTCTAGTCAAGGTGGTACAGCAATACTGTCAAAAGAATTAGTCCTCATTAAACACCCTGTTCCCCATTACACCATGGTAATAGGGTAGAAAATAAACATTTCTGAGTAACTTCACATTTACATACTTAGTGTTTATAGCATATATGGAAGTAGCATGAAAGTAGCAGCTTTTTGAATCACTACTGTGATGTATGCTTTACTTTTGAGAGAGAATATGAAAATAGCACTGTGAAGTAAAATAGTACTCTGCTAAGTAACTTCTGAAAAGATCCCTAGAACTGGGTCACTTCTCTGCCAAACAAAATATCTTAACTGGAATAGGTATATTCAAAGCTGTAATTGACAAAATAATGCTAGCTTGTCCGTTGTTAAATTACCATGTTTTCTGTGTCTGTTTTGTTAAAATGAAGGCTTCACTAAAGGTGTGTACTGTATGTTCAAAGTTTTTTACCTGGTCATTTGTAGTACATTATCAAAGTGCCCTGACTATCATTTGCAGGCTAAGATAACATGGTAGGAGGCTGTGGTAGTAGTGGTTTTAGTCTTTTCCTTACTAATTGCTCTTTGGCCACATCTGGTGTTAAGCACTGGTTTGCCAACGTGAATAGCTGAGTGAAATAAGGTGTCATGGTTTGCTGAGAAGTCTGTCAAACAGAAACATCAGTGAGATAGCTGGTATCATTGGGTGCCATCATAACAAGTTACTTTAAGCATCATGTAGTTTCGGAGGCTTGAAGGCTGAAAATCCTAGTGAGGTTACAGAGCAGGTTTTAGAAGTGTATTTGGTTTGTGTGGCAAGGTTTTGGTGTGTGTGGGGGAGCTATGGAGATGACTTCTGTGAGAAAATACCACAAAACCTGCCCTGTGTCATATAGAACCAGTGCTAGCCAGCTTCACGGTAGACACAGCGCTGGCCAAGGCTGAATCAACAGTGGCAGTACCTCTGGGATAACATTTAAGAAGATAGGGGGCAAAACCCTGCACAACAGCAATTGCAACCAGTGAGGAGTGAGAATGTGAGAAACAACTCTGCAGACACAAAGGTCAGTAAGGAATATGTGGAGAGTAGGTGCTAGAGCTTTAGATTCCCTGGCAACCTATGGTGAAGACTATGGTTGAGGCATGCTGTTTCTCTGTAGCTCATGGAAATTAACAGTGGAACAGATATCTACCTGCATCCCCACACTGAAATAGTTGGATATATGTGAGGGATACAGTGGCCATGTGAGAAGCCTGTTCTGGAATAGACTTTTGGCAGGACCTATGACCCTGAGGAGACAAAAGCCCATGCTGGAGAGAGTTACTGATAGGACTCCATAGGAGATCTACATTGGAGCAGTCTGTTCCTAAAGGAAGAGCATGGGAAGAATGTGAGGAATCCTCCCTGAGGACAAAGGAGTGGCAGAGGTGATAAACCCCTATTTCCTGTCCCCTGTGCTGCTGGTGGGGAGGAGGTAGAGAATTTTGAAGTAAAATTGAGCTCAGTAAGAAGAGGAGGAGTGGTTGGTAAGTGTTAAGAGATTTTCTACCCAGCCCCTTCTTTCTACTCTGATTTGGTTATAAATGATTTTAATTTCCCCATGTTGAGTCTGGTTTGCTTGTGACAGTAGTTGATGATCTTGACCATGCTTGATCAAGCTTATCTTGACCCATGAGCTTTTAATTATTTCTTTCCCCTGTCCCACTGAGAGGGTGAGTGATAGAATGGCTTCTGTAGGCTCCTGGCATCCAGCCAATGGTAGCCTACCACAAGATGACTTTCTGCTGAGGATTGGAAAATGTGCAAGGGTTCATGAAGCTTCTGATTCCTTTCTGGCTTGAAAGCCTATGCTTGAAACTGTGCAAGTTCAGAAGGAAGCAGACTATATTGTGCATGTAAGTCTTCAAACCACTTGGTTCTATAACTAAATATCTCAAAGATGATGCAGGACTTTTAGTATATGAAGTCCTTGCCCATTTTCTCTGTGGAGTGCTGTGAAGTATGTCTGGACAAGCTGGAGAGTTGGACAAAGATGAACCACATGAAGTTCAACAAGGACAAGTACAGAGTCCTCAACCTGGAGGTGAAGCAACCCCATGCATCAATACAGTTTAGGAACTGACCTGCTGAAAAGCGGCTCTGTAGAGAAGGACCTGGGTGTGCTGGTAGACATGCTCACCATGAGCCAGCAATGTGCCCTCCTGGCCATTAAGGCCAGTGGAATTCTGGGGTGTATTAAGAGCAGTGTAGCAAACAGGTTACAGAGAGAGATTCCCTTCTCTCTTCTCTGCCCTTGTGAGGCCACACCTGGAGTACTGTGTCCAATTCCAGGCTCCCCAGTTCAAGGAAGACACGGAATTGCTGCAGAGTCCAGTGCAGGGCCATGAGACTGATTGTGGGAGTGGAGCGTTTGCCTTACAAGGAGCAAGTGAGAGACCTGAGAGTCTTTGGCCTGATGAAGTTTTTGGAGCCACTAAATGACAGTTTACTTTCATAAACATTCTGTTTAGCACAGTTGTAGCTTGGATGATAAGAAAAATGTAGGTGTTTACGATTGGGCAGTTTTATAATCACTGTTCTAACCTCACTACTGTTTGGTGTGATAAACTTTCTTTGATAGCTTAAACATGCCTCCCATTTTTACATCCTCCATTAGGTCAAAGGAAAGCACACTATGATGTATGAAGCATGTCCAGGATTATTTTTGTAATACTTGGATAAGGGAAATCATGGTAGGTGGTTGCCAGATCTTTTGAAGCACTTAGAGATAGTTTCAGGGACATAGTAATTTACATGAGAATTTCTTTCTGTACTCAGTGAACTAAGTTGTTTAATAGTAAAAGTATTTTCAGGGATTTTTAAGTTGGCAGTTTGTTACGAAATAGAAATTGCATCTTGCTACTATATTTTCCATAATAAACAGGAAATTAGTAACAATATGCTGGCAAATCTACTCTTCAACAGTGTTAATTCCCTGAAGAATCTTCAATCAAAGCTAGGTTAGAAAAGAACTATTTAGTATCAATTACTTTCTAGTAACAGTTGCTGCTTTCTACATCTTCCTGTTGTCCTCTAATGAGTTTCAAACCCTTGAAGCTGTCATCAAAATTAGAAAAACAGTGCTTTTGGCTGAAGTCCTTCTAGGGTTGTTTTTTTAAAATTTGCTATTTTTTTCATTTCATAAAGATAAATATTTTGCAAAGCTGTAAATATATCTTTACAGGAGTAGATTTGTAATGAAAGTGTGTCCTTGTTCTGGCTGTGTTAAAGGCACAGTGATTTGTCTGACTTCACAATCAAATTTTTAGAACTGGACTTTAAACGTGGATTTAAACCCATTGCTGTGGCAGTGTGGGCTATCTGTAGTGAAAATGAAAATTCATCAATCAGGTGCTTGAATGTGTCCAGAGTAGGGCACCAAGGCTGGTGAGGAGGCTGGAGCACAGCCCTGCAAGGAAAGGCTAAGGGAGCTGGCGCAGTTCAGCCTAGAGAAGAAGAGGCTCAGAGGAGACCTTGTTGCTCTCTACAACTACTTGAAAGGAGATTGTAGCCAGGTGGGGGTTGGTCTCTTCACCCAGGCACCCAGTGACAGAACAAGAGGACACAGCCTCAAGCTGTTTCAGGACAGGTTTACGCTGCATGTTAGGAAGAAGTTATTCACAGATAGAGTGATTGGCATTGGAATAGGCTGCCCGGGAGATGGTGGAGTCACCATCCCTGGAGCTTTTAAGAGGAAGCTGGATGAGTCATTTAGTGCCATGGTTTAGTTGATTAGAATATGTTAGGTGATAGGTTAGACTCAATGATCTTGAAGGTCTTTTCCAACCTGATTAATTCTGTGATTCTGTGACCTAGCAAGTTATGGCCAAGACTTCAACACCACTTCAGAAAAAAATCAGATCTAAATGCTCCTCTCTAGTCTGTGTGTGTGAAAATTGTTGCAGAGCTTTTATCTCTGTTTCTGTTTATTGATGTTTTCTTTTGTTCAGACAAGGGTTGCCTCAGTGGCAGATTTTTCTAATGCAGTGACCACATGTATAATTCTCTTCAGTGAATGCTTCAATTAGAATGCTTCAATTAGAATGCTTCAGTGAGATTGCTTTCTCTAATAAGAAACTGCATTAAGATGGAATTTCTACCGGTAAGACCTAAGGAGCCTTTCTGATAAGTAAATCATAACTTGGAAAGGAAGGTTATAAAATACTTCCAATTTCATGCCAAGTTTTTGTTTGTTTTTTAAACTTGGGTACAGATGCAGGCTACTTAGATGAATGTACAGAACACTTGGGTGGAAAAAAGACATTGACCAGAACCTTTAAAATCTACCCTTTAAAACAGACATTTAATTATTCCCAGATTCTGAAAGATCCTAAAGGTTAAGGATAGCCAAGTTTTTCAGCTTTACAGTTCTTGAAGCATACATTTCTGGATAGTTCAACAAACATATTGTTTTCACTGATGAATAAAACAGTGCTTCATACTGAATTCAGGCTTAAACTTTTAATTCTCATACTAGGCACATACTGTAAGATGAGATACATTGCAAAGGACGTATCTATTATAGTTATTACAATAACATACAACTATTCTCCTTGTGAGAAGTAGGGAAGATGAAAAAGACATTACTATATTGTTTAATGAATTCTTATGCAAAAAAAATAAATGTATACTGTGACGCTATATCTCAAACTCAGTATTTCAAGTGGTGGAATGCCCTCGGTTCAAATTATTGTTACAGGTATTCATATTCTTTTAGTTTTCTCTGGAGATGGCATGTTGACCACCAGGATGCTGGCTGTCCTAGTATACACAGGGTCAGGAGTAGCAATGTCTGTCCTTTTGATTTTGAAAGAAATATTTACAAGTGTCTAGGGAGACTTAATGGAGGATTGTTTACCAATTCCATTTTGTGATCCAGTGGTTATAAAATGTACATGTATATACCCATTAATGAAAAGAATGAATGCAAAGTCTCAGTATTTACAGGTGAGGCCTCATTCAGCTGAATAACCTATAGCTTATTATTTAGTGTACCTGCCTTGAAAGCTAGTGCAAATTCTGCTTTTATCTCCAGCACTGCATTTGCATTCCCTATCTCCTCACTGAGATTATATTCAGTTTAGAGTTTGAAAAACAAAACTGGAGTGATGTGGAAGTAATTTCCTGGAGCTATTAATACAATGCTGATTTTGCATTGTGAACTGGTTTTTAAGTAGATTTTTTTTCTCATTTACATTCATTTGCTCACTTGGTGTTCATAGTTGAGGAAGGAAAGATCAGTAGGAAAAAAAGAGCAAAAACTTAATACTATATAAAACCTTCATGCCTTTTTTTTTTTAAACAAATAAATGCTTTTGGCGTTAAGGTAGCAGAATATTAGGTAAACTAATGTTTCTGGTAAGTAAGACTTTGAAAGTAATTTAAATTCTTAATGAATGAAGTTCAAGTATAATTTTACTTTAGTCTCCTGAATGTTGGTAGTTTCCTAATAAACTGTAACATTCACTTCAAATGTTCTTACTTGCTTAATTGTTTTTACTGTGAAGCTTTTTTGCTTGCATTCTTGGAAAAGGCCTTGAGAAATCTTCATTTTCCAAGAAATAGAGAAACCATTTTATTCATTCTATGTCTGTTCCCCTCCATGTTGTGCCTACCATTTAGGCATTAAGCACTTAATATGTGTAAGTATTGTATTTAATGAATTATGGCATTTCAGGAGTGTTGATAAGATTCTTAGAGTCAAGATGAATAACATCATTCCATTATTTTAATTTTTTAAAATAACCATAATTTAATTTTTACTTTTTTTTTTTTTTTTTTTTTAATTGTCCTTTTTAACAAAGGGGGAAAAAAACATTCCTCAGCTGTTTTATTTTGAATGTTTTCTATTTAGCTTCTCTGGGCTTTTCAGGATGATGTGGACAGAGAATGGAAAATCTTTATTTTTTCAGGAACTCCAGTCACTTTGGCTGTGGAAATAGTGGAATATTTTGGAGGAAATTCTGAAAAGATGTTCTACTATCTGTCTTGAAGCTGAAAGTTAACCTATCATGTGCTTACAAAATTTTCTCTTTGAAGTAGTTTAAGTTTTCCATTTTCTGACTTTGTATGATTGACTAAGAGTGAGTCATTCTCCTGATTCTGATACTGTTCCCTGCTGTTTATTAGGACAGAATTGTCTTTTTTTTCTGATAGCAAGTTGTTTTAAGTGTTACTGTCTATATTCATTAGCAACATTTTTTTTTTTTGAGATGCATGAAAGACAATCTACTAATACAGCTCTCATTCCAGAGATTCCTTATTTGTTTTGGTAGAATATGCATTAAGCCCTTTCTAGATGAAAACAGATTAAAATCTACAAAAAAAAGAGCTTACAGTCTGTGCAAGTTTGCAGCTAATGTCTTTAATGTTACCTCTTAGACTTAGATAGTAGTAGATTCCTGTACTTGTTTTGATTGCCCCATATTCCCTGTTGATTAAATGAGAGGGGGGTGTTAATTCCACATAACCAAATGACTATTCTTTCCCCTTACAGTTCTAACTTGTCAAAACCAGTCTTCTTTGCATTGTGTCAATACTGTGTTATGTTCTTTCTCCTTCAACGTAACATCTGCACAGACAGTTTTTTTGAACGCGATAGGTTTTGTCTAAAAGGGAGACATTCCTCCAGTATTCTGTGATAAAGTACTGGTGTAAGTATTAATTTCAGAGAATGATGAAGAAAAGAAACAGTAACCTCTGAGTTGTAGTGATAACAGCCTTGATTTTTTTCCTTGGATGGATATTTTTAGTTGGAGAGAGATGGAAAATTGATTTCTTATTGATTTCATGATATTTTTTTCCCAGCACTGCAAATGGCCTTTTTGTTAAAATGGACTTTTTACCCTCTTCTTTCTTACTGTTTGTCTTGTCTTGTTCTTTTTGAAACACTGTTAATTTCCCCTAAAGAGGGCCCAAACACTAGTCTGTCATTGTCACTGCCAGCAGATTATAATTTAAAGCCACCATTTGCTATTGCTGATGAACCACAGTCTGTGTAGGGTGTTTAATTATTAGAGAGAAACACTGATGAGCAAAGCTTAGCATGATTTATAATGTTTTGTGTAGGCAGAGGGTTTGGGGAAAATTGCTTTCGTTACTTTTATCATCTTTTGACCCACGCTAATAACTTACCACTTAAAATACTTGAAGAGTACGTATTTACACCTTACTTTTGGTTCTGTTCATGAAAAATTTCTACACTTTGCACTGAACAATTACTGTTGCCAGTGCTGCTCTTTGGATATTCATCAACTATGGGCTACTGTCATTGAGGTACCTGCATGCAGATTCTCTCTTTAAGAGGAAATGTGAGGTCATTCTGGATGATAGGCTGGCTTAGAGGTTTACAGAATAACTGAATATTCTTTTCAGAATACCTGTCTTGTAATGCTAGCTGTTCTGTTACTTTGGGGAAAGATTCTTGTGAATGAAAGGAATAAAGTCAGGACACTTGGTCTCCATACCTTCATGATTCATATTTCAAATGTTGCGTGGGAATAACTACAGTTTAAGAGGACCTTACCATTTTCATCTATTTTTTTCTTCATTTGTTTTGAGCACAAAGTGTACAGCATTAGGTTATCCTGAAAAGCAGAATAATGGAAGCAAAATGCTCCTCTTAATGAGATGAAATTATTGTTTTGTTTGGGTTTGGTTGTGTGGGTTTTTTCATTTGTGTGCGTGTGGTTCTTTTCTTGTTGGGATTTGATTTTGGGGGTTGTTTTGTTTTTTTATTACTGTGGGAGAGTAAATACAGTTTCACCAGTAAATTTTCTGATTACTGAGTATCTTTAGAAAGGTCTAGTTGTAGACTTTTGTAATTGAAATAGAATGGGAAGTCCATTGTATTGTGTTTGGTAGGTAGTCAGAATGCAAATGCTACATGAACAATAGCGATTTTCAATGCAAAAATGAATGTTTATTTAAATATCTGAAACACACCAAAATCAGCAGGAAAAAATAAATTGAAATCCTCTGGTGAAGATGTAATTCTTCCTGTATAATACAGAAAGAAATCTGTATACCAAAGACTATCCATGAAGCTATAATGTACTTTGGTACAGAATGTCTCCACATATTTAAGTTTTATCCTGTTCATTTTCATTATAAATGTGCAAAAGTGATAGTTATTTTCATTTAAGTTAGCATGATATTTTATAGTACTGAAACATGCCTTATGGCCAAGGATATTTTACCTAGATACTATAAAAAGTTAGAAGATTTATTGAAGCCACAAGAGGTCTGTGTTTCAGAAAGTACTCAAGCAGTGTGGATTTAATCTAAAATATAGAACATTCTGCCTTGGCCAACCTTATTTGTAACCTCCTGAAAGAGAAAGATTTCAAATACTGTATGACTAAGAGAAAAAACTGTGTCAGACCTAATTCAGGGAAAGCTCTGAAACATACTTCAGCTGCTCCTGCTTAATTGCTTCTTTAAGGGAATAGTGCACAGTAAACAAATGTTTTGAAATTTGAGTCTTTTATCTCTTAACAGAATAAGCTATTGAGAGCAGCTCCTTAAACCTATTTTATTTTTGCAGCATGTTGCAATTGAAGTTTGTCTTGGGTTTAATGTAAAATTTTGGTTGTATAAATTTAAATGCAGCAATAAAAAGGAAGAATTGATCTATATAGGCAAATTATAGTAATAACGACAGAACAGGTTGATCTCTTTAATGCTGAGTGACAAGAGTCCCACTTATAAACTACTTTCATATTCAAAGCTTGTAAGAGGCCCTCTTTCTATATAGGAAGTCAGGGCCTAATGTTTGCAGTAGTCAATTTATTAATATACAAAATGATGAAGAGGAATGAGATCTGGACAATATTCCTCAGGAAGAGAAATGCTAATACTAGAAACAGTTAATTCTGCTACAACGTGGACCTCTCCAAAATTGTACTTTTGTTCTCATGGGCACCTCAACAGGGGTCTGTCTTCCTATTTCAAAATTACTTTGTCTTCTGAAGGTTATAGATTAGACCATAACTTGAGAGTAGTCTGACTTTTCCCTCTTTCATAATTTTTTTTTTTTTTAGTTAAGTATTTGTGACTAATAGAACTTACTGCTTAAGAAATCATCAATAATTGCATGGTGGCAAAGCTTTCACAGGATGTTAAAAGGTTGAGTTCAGTCCTTCTCTGTCATTTGTTGTCATTTCTGCATGTGTGCAGTTCAAAATTTGGGAACCCCTCTTAGGGATAGCTGGTTCACAGAGTGGAGATTCTGAGAGGAGACCAAATGTCACATAAATGTTCTGGAACAGAGCAAGTAAGTTGGCTCAGAGAGCTCCTGCTGTTAATCAATGTCTGTATTGTTAACAGATGTCTGTGTATTGCATCAATAAGTAATAAAGTGCTTGTTCAGAATAACTGCCAGGATGCAATGGTTTTGTGGGTTTTGTGTGTGGCTTATCAAGAGTGATCCATATCAGATGGGCAAAGAAAATGCTAAGACTGTAATATTTTGTTTCGGGAGAGTGAATTACTGAAAGAGGAAATAATGCATTTCCTTTTCAAGTGGGTCTATTTATCCATGGATCTTTTCACAGCAGACAATTGGAAGAATCCTCATTTCTTCTTCCAGTCCTATGAGTAGGCTGTTAATCATTCATGCTGGAAAATATTCATAGACACTTCTAATCACTGCTGGGAAACAATCATATTCACTGATCTTTCAGGAGCAAAGCAGTATTGATGGACAGGTTGCCTACTTTTCCAAATAAGCAATTTCAAATGACTTGAAAAAAATGCTAACCTTCTGTAGTAAATCCAGTTTCAATTCTTTTGAGGATGTCATTGACTTCTGCAATAGAACACTGTACGTAGCAGCTACAGTGCTATCAGATTCCACTCACTAGAAATGTTTTCTACTAAAAGTGGACAATCCATTATTTGTCATCCCTTCCTAATTGACACTGCTAAGTTGATCTTCCTTTGACAAAAGGCTTCTTAAAAGGAAAACAGTTAATATTACCTTTCTTTTGTATCATTTCAGGAGTATGATGATGGTTATGGAACTGCTTATGATGAGCAAAGCTATGATTCCTATGATAACAGCTATAGCACTCAAGCACAAAGGTAAGTCTCCAAGTCTGCAGTAACTACATTTGAAACATTGTGAAGTATGAAGTTAGTTACAAAGGTAAAAATTCACTTAAAGATTTCTTCAATTTCATCTTAAACAGCAGAAATATTTTAAAGGGCTTGTTAGGAAAAACTGCCAGTGTTATTTGTCTCTGTTATCACATAAGTATAAAAATCAAGTTACTGAGTGGGTGAAAAGAACCAGAAAAGAAAACTTGAAATAGAGTTTTAGTAGTGTCAAACCATAAATCAGAAAGTCTTCAAATATTCAGGAAATTCAGGCAAATTTAATTCAGATTCGTTCTGCAAGGGATGGGGAGCAGGTTGGAAAGAGGAGTGGAAAAAAAACTTTTATAAGAAAAGATATTAAATCATCTGGAAGAAAATTGCATTTTGTTACTACTAAAACAAGGTTATATACCAGTATATTATTTGGCTGTGAAAAAGTACATCCTTTAGTTTTATTTCTTTGTGAAACTGTCTTAGTGACAAATTTAAATCTCTTACCCTTTAGGTTCCTTCCCCTACTTCATTCCCAACAGCATCTTTTAGGACTTATGATTTATTTTCCTAAACTTTTGCTTTCTTCAAAGGAGTCACTCTTTGGAAACTCCATGAATTGCAAGGAATAATAATGTGTCCCAGTTACGGGGGAAATCCTGTGAAGTACAAACTACTTGTATTAGGTGGTGATTTGAACTTAATGGCAAATATCACATGACACTATTTAGCAGCTTGGCTGATTGTTCCCACTATTAGGTACTTCTAAATGTGCATGTCTAGAAAGAGAACTTATGTGCACCTCATACTGAGCTGTATTTTATTCTCACTCTTTTACTCCTAGACCGAGCATTCATGGTTTGATCAGTAGCATATTTTGTGAGAATTTCTTAGTTTTTTAATGGCAATAAACTTCAAACAGTTGACACTGGAGCAGGCTTCCCAGAGAGGGGATGAAGACCCCATCTCTGGAGTCTTTCAAAACCTACCTGGATGCTGTCCTGTGCAACCTGCTTTAGGCACACCTGCTCTGACAGGGGGATTGGACCCCTTCCTGTCCTTTTGGATCCCTTCCAATGCCTATCATTCTGTGTTTTATTGAGAAAATAGTAAAATAAAATGCTATAGTTATTCATTACTGCTTTGGCTACTTGGGATGATTAAGGCTTCAAACCTTGCCCACTGGGAAGACAACAGTAGGGAAAGGAGATATTGGAAGATACGGTGATGTTGATAAATAGTCACTGCTTAAACTGCTTTTACTTTCTGCTAAATATATAACCCTTTTTTTATACTGTTGCCTTATCTGAAATAGTACAGAACTTTTCACAGCAAAGCTGAGAACAAGGCTGTTTACACTAGACCATCTCCTTTGCTGTAGTGTTGAAACATGCAACTGAAATTTTGTTAGATAAATTACTATTTTCTTGTGCCAAACAGTTTAGTGGAAAGTTCAAGTGCCATCATGATTGAGAACTAACAAAATGGAAATGGGTGAGGAATAGCTGGAGATAAGTCTTGAGGAGAAGGACTTGATTGTCATTTGATAGGAAAACTCAACATGGGCCAGCAATGTGGACTTGCAGTCTAGAAGAGAATTGTGACCAGCAGGACAAGGGAGATAATTTCCCCACCTCTACTCTGCTCTCATGAGACCCCACCTAGAATACTGCATCCAGTTTTGGTGCCACCAGCATAAGAAGGACATCAAACTGCTGGAGTAGGTCCAAAGGAACGCCATGAAGATGCTGGAGCATCTCCCCTATGAGAGGCTATGAGAGTTGGAGCTGTTCAGTCTGGGGAAGAAGACCTTGTAGTGGTGTTCCAGTACCTGAAAGGGGCCTACAAGAAAGCCGGGGAGGGACTTTTTACAAGGGCTTGTAGTGGTAGGATGAAAGGGGACACACTGAACTTTGAGGGTAGATTTAGACTGGGTGTTGGAAAGAAATTCTTTATGGTGAGGGTGGTGAGACTGGGACAGTTTTCCCAGAAAGGCATGGAAACCCACTGTCTGGAGGTGTTCAAGGCCAGGTTGTATGAGGCCTTGAGCAATCTGGTCTAGTGGAGGATGTTCCTGCCCCTGCAGGGTAGTTGCAATTAGGTGATCTTTAAGGTCCTTCCAACCCAAACCATTCTACAAATTTATGAAATACCTTTGATACTTGGTTACTAAAAGAATTGTAAACAATTTCTTTGCTGGTAATTCTGTTTTGCTGCTTCTAGTGTTGGTATATGAGTCATTTGCCTGACCCAAAACTAAAAATCACTTTGACTTTGTATTCGTTTTCCATGTTAGGAAGATTTTCATTGAGGATTTTTTTTTCCCCTTTCAACTACAATTAGCAAAAAGCAAATCTCTCATGAAACTAAATTATTTTTGCAATCGACACATACATTATATATAATTTTCTTAGATATACTTTGTGCACCTGTTTAGCCCAGTCTTGAAGGGGATACCTGATAAAGTTATTGCTGTGCTTCATATTTTATCTGTAATTTTACATTGCTGTTAGATTTTGTTGAATCCATTATTTTCTGAATGATTACTTCATTCCTTCTCCCTCCCCCCCCCGCCTAATTTTATGAAGTACTGCATGGTAAAAGAAAACAAGAAATTATTCACTTTTATGTTTCTCATTTGACACTCATTTTCTGGCATGCTTCCTGGATTGGCAAAAAGATTTTTAGAATTGTACTGGCAGGCAAAAAGTAATAACTATAAAGCCATCTGAGCTGCCTAGCACAGTATTCCTATCTTTAATCTGAATATCAAATAGTAGCCCATTTTGCAAAATGTCATGGTGTAACCACTGAGATGCTTACTTAGGTGCATTATAATGATCTTATTATGACAAATTAGGGAAAGGTACTGTTTCTATAGTTTAGCTGTATATCATTATTGGTATTTTTCCCTCATATGGCATGGAAGGAAAATAACATTTGCACCTAGAGGGCATTCACATGTTTAAAATGCATCATTTAGTGCCTAGCATGTGTAAATAACTTCTCCCCTTTCCTTGGTAATTAGAATGTGGTAGTACTAAAGTGTTCGTATTTCTAGTATATCTTCTCAAATTAATTTTCCTAGAAAACCATGATATTAATGAATTTGTATGTTAAAGAGAACATTTTGAGAAATAGATAGTAAACTAAAAAGGTAAGTTTGCAGATTAAATTATTTGCAGTAATTTTTTTTCAGTATGTGAAACTTGTTCCTGCATATCATCAAATCTAGGTAACGTTCACAGTGTACGTGTGTGATATTTGTTGTAACATGTTTTAGTGAATCCTTTCTTAAAGATGGAAATTCTCCAGATTTGACCATTTAGTACAAGACAGCATGACTCTCCTTTGATATTCCTAGTGTATTTCCTAGAAGTGGCTAAAACTGAGATGGACTGGGATATATATGGATGTTCTGCACAGATACAAATGATAGCATGCAGTGTATTTGTATGCATTAAGGTAGCTGAGACTTTTCATACCTCTGCAAAAAAAAACCAACCAAACAAAAAAAACCCCTTCTGTAGCAGACTGCTTGCTGTTTAAAATTTTGGCATTTTATTCAAAATTGTAAAAGACTTTTTACTTGCTTGTGCTTGGCAATCGGAGGCTTTAGTTACAATCTGACATAGCACTAAGAGGGAGAGAAGCATCAGTTTTCTCCAAGTTCTCATCTTAATGCTCTGTAATCCTATAAAAAAATTCTTTTCCTTTAAAACATTTTCCTATCTGCAGATGTTTGTTCATGCAGCAAAGCCCCAAGTAGTCCTTCAGGGTATCTTTTAACAGAATTATGTGTTTTTTATAGTTTTTATAGTAAAAAAGACTTAATTTTTTTTTTTTTAATTCATGGAGCTGTACTAAGCTTGACTAGATAATTGATTTTTTTGATTGTTAGATGACAGACTGAATTGGGATGGTTAATTGACAGAGCTGCCTGGTCTCCTTAGCTGCCTAGCTAAGGAGAGCATTGAGCTAGGCTGGATTACTATGTTATACAGGGAAGATCTCATCTAGATTGTCAGTAATTACTTCATAAGATTTCCACTTCTTACCATTATAGTATTTTAAAATGTGCAGTTGCCTGCCAAAATTTTATGGTAGAATATGATGTACAGAAAACCATATTTGTGACTCCCAGTGCTGGTATTTTCCTATGTCAGGTCCATGTATGTTTGTTAGCATCCCTCACCAGTATGGATACATCTTTACACAGCCTAGCCTCAAATGTCTCTGCATCTGTAATTCTTTAACTTGATTTATTGCAGAAAGTAGTGATTGTTTCAATAGCCTTATACTAATGCTAGACAGGTTCTATTATGAAAACCCAGAATATTCCAGAGGAAGCGGAAACATTCAGTTTGGTCTTTATTTAAATGTGTAGGTCAGTTAAAATATTTTGAGAATGGAGAAATTCCCATGTATTTTAAATCTTTGAAATATGTTGCAAATTGAGCAGAAGTGGTTTTGTCCCTTAGTGGCCCCATACATGATCTGCACAAGTGTTTACGAAGACAATAATAGGGCAAAGGGAAATGGATGCTAATAAATCAATTGGCACTGTCAGCTCACTGTTTAATGTTCTCTAGAATGCATAAGATTTATCACTGAGGAATTGTAGAATAATGGTAGTGTATGGAAACAAAGTCCACCAGGGAGATGTACTACATCATTCGGATTTAGTGCTGCCATCTGCTTAATAGCATTGAGATGACTACAGAGGTACTTATGATCAACCATTCATAGCAGTGACAGATGCTGCAGAGAGTTAACATGCCAGAGAATGAGGTTTGTTACTAAAATTCAGATTATGTGACAAGGTTGCTGAGAAAGGGGGCTGGATTTGTTACTTCTCCATCAGCATTAAAGGTTTACTGTGTGCTTTTAAGTTTACTATCAAGAGCAAATGACTAACACAGTTACTGTAGTTCAGAAAATGTGGACAACCCCATCTGCCTGCTTCACAGCACTCAGAAGTTTCAAACGACTTCTTCAGAATTGTCTGCTGGCATTTAAAACTGGATACCTCTTTTCCTAGTTAAAAAACAAACAAACAAACAAACAAAACCCAAAAAAGCCACAAAACCTTTTTCTAGCTTTGTGATATTTACCTACAACAGAGCCTCAACTATAAAAGGAATAGTTTGTGTAATTGTATGTCTGTGCCTGTTTTGGATCAAGAATAAATAACTCATGTAGTAATTTCATAGTTTTGTCTTTAATTAGAACTTTGTTTTGAAACTCTTTTAGATTTTCAGTCAGGGCAATCTAACCTTCGCTGTTGCAGAATTTTAACACTGATATGAAAGGGGAAAGATTATGACTTAGGGTAATTGCTTACTTTCTCTACAGTTTTCTGCATGTTTTCTGTTTTCCACACTTAGTCCAGAATTCTTTCAGCAATAATTCTTGTGCCATTGGCTTAAACATAGTGTTTCTCAGTTGTTCTCCTTACATGTCTAACAATAATTGCTACCCTTTCAAGTCTTACCAAAATGTGATTCTGTGAAATATTTTTAAATTGCCTGCAAAACATACAGCCATCATCAGGCTAATCTGAATTGAGGGAAATCACGAGTTCTCTTTAGTATAGCTATCTTTAGTCAGTTCTCTAGTTCACTCTTTCTATTGGCTAATGTGTTAGGAAGTGAGAAGTACATGCTACATCTTTATTTTAAATTATATCTCTAAAAGCATAAAATTATAACTGCCCATGTGGTAATTCCTATGCATGTGAAAAGCCCGTTGTTATGAAATACCATGTGGTGAGGCTTTATTCTCTGCTGCTCTTTTCAACAGTGTCTAATTCAAGACATAATTCCTTTAAAGCAGGATATCTGTATACAATGACCCCATGGCTTAAAAGATTTGAGGAAGTTTGTAGCTTGTGGTAGTTAATTAAAATCTAACCAGATGTCAGGTTGCAAATTGGACTTAAAAAAAGACCGACCTTGAAATCAGGCAATGGTCGTTGTTGAACAGATGCCTAAACAATGCACCTAAATTTATAGCTTTGAATTTTGTGCCACACCAGTGAGACCTTGGTTTTTGGAAAATCTAGTTCTTATCAAGTAGTTCTCACCAAGATCCAGAGATGACGTGGTCCTCATTTTCCACGAGAAACTCTTTTTGCAGGTGTTTTCTGAAATATTGTTTAGTAGTTCAGCAAAAGATGATGACATTACTGTTTAGAAGAGGAGGCTTTTCTTAAAAAGCTGAGTGTATGGATTTGAAATTAGCTTATGGAAGTGTTGCTATTGGTCTTTGAAAGTTAATTGCCAACATTTTGCTTGTGATGCTCAGTGTTTTAAATTTACATTAAGTTTGTCAGCAATCATGCATTTCCAGGTTGTATAAATATGCAGCATATGCAAAACAGTGTCTGTTACTATGGCTTTTCAAGATGTAATTCTTTGGATTTTTATGCTAGTAGATGTTTGTATTCCATGAACTGACTTATAAATCAAACCAATCCACAGCAGTTAGATTTCTGGAGATATTGCAAATGGCTAGTATTTTGCAATTGTTGCTTATGAACACCTGGTATGTATGAATTTATTGGAGGTTATAATTTTATACATATAAAGCCTCAAAAGCATTAACATAAACAAGCTATTGTAGCTCTTAACTGAAAATCCTTGCCGTGTGGTTTCCTGTTAATTTGTACACTTGTATTATTGGAAGATGATTCAGATCTAGTTCTTCAGATTTAGGTAGATGGTTTTTGTTTCCCTTGGTGCCTATTAATATGACAAGATAAAATATTCAAAAGTACCGCAGTAGAACAGATAGCTTTAATTGTGAAAAAATGTAATGGTTTAATTTACTCTGAAATCAAGTCTCAAACATCATTAGACAGGAATAACAGAATTATAACAATAGAAGAAACTTACCTTTAAAGGAACAATTAATCTTAACATAAGCATATTTCATGCTGCACTCGAAATTGGAAAAAGCTTTTTGACATTAGATTACTTCACTGTATTAAGAAAAAAATTGTAGTAATTATACTTAGTAAAGTCTTTTAAAATACACATAAAAGGTCATTTTCTACAAGGTCTTGATAATAAACTTAATTGTGTTTAGAAATCAAGTAGAATTGCATTTAAAAGTTGAGATCTATTGGAGAAAACTTACATAAAGGTGTTACAGTGATACAAAAAGTAGTAATATGAAATTTTAAATAGCTCAGGAACCTAAAAAAAAAAATCATAAAATTAGGTTATTTGGCTTTGCATGACTAGTTTCATTTTACTTAGGTGGTTGTACATCTTTAACTTAGTGGTTGAATAATCACAATGTAATTGGAGTCCATGACTGATTAAACAGTGAAAATATGAGAAAAGGGTAGGTTAAATAGGATCTTTTAAGAAGTTCTTAATAGGAAGAAAAAACTCATTAACAGAGAATATTTTTTGAAATATTAAATGCTATATTGTAGTTATTAATAGTAGCTTGTGGAATTAGTCATAATTTAAAAATGTCTTGAGTGCTTCAACTTAGTTACAGTACATTTGGTTTGTTGTTTTTTTTTTTTAAAAAAGCTACTTCAAGCTTGGATAAAGGAGGTAACAGAGGAAGCAGAGTATCCAGTTGCTACATCTCAGCAGGATGCTGCAGCAGTGCCACTAGATACATGGTCTTTGGAGGCAGCACTTGGATAATGAGACTTACAAATTAAAGCTGTTATTCATTTAGACATAACTTTTCAAATGTCTTATATAATAAACTTTCTACCAGTTTCATTAAGAGATACTGCAAAAAGAAAGAGAAACTACTCTCTCTATGACTAGAGAAAGGACAGCATCATAAATTCACATCTGCAGTGGATAGTTTAGACTATATGTACGGGAGATTTATTTTCCCATGTGGAGCAGAGAGGGAACTTTACTGGAAACTCACACTTGGAAGCCAATGTCTGTTGAATGAGGGAGGCATGAGAAATCAGGTCTCATTAGTTCAGAATGTATTTTTATCACAGAATATCTTTTTTCAGATGATTTGACACTGATGATTTGCTGGTTGGCCATCAACATAGTATATCTAGTTATTAGAACTAACTGAAAACANATTTTTTTTTTAAAAAAAATTAAAAACACCTTTTTTTTTTTTTTTTTTTTTTTTTTTTTTCTTGAACTATCCTGTAGCACTTGGTTTGCTTTCAAGGGAAGAAAAATGTTGCATCTTTCCATTGGTGAGGAAATACTATTTAATTGGGCAACTTCAGAAAAGGGAGGTGGTAGCAGGAAAACTTTAAATTGGTCTTATTTGTTTTTCCTGCTTGTATTCTGTTTTAGAAGAAAACACTGGGAGCTGCAAACTGTATTTTTGAGGACAATTTTGGCATTATTCAGTTGGCAGGCAACAAAAAAGGCTGTGTTAGTAACCATCAGAATTTGAGTTTTTTGACGATGTAATTATCAGGAGCAATGTGCTTGTAACATCTATGTTGATATACTTGGTAGAGCCCACATGAGGCCAGCAAACAAGTCACAGTGAATTGAGTTACCTTCAACACAGAGGAAGAGATCTGCCTTATTGTACTTGAAAAGGCAAGGTTTGAAGCCTGGCTTGTAAGAGACATTAGAGAGCACTGGAAAGATCCAAGACATGGTAATACATTGCTTGTAAGATCTGTCAGATGCTTATGATAATCAGCCCTGAAAACAGTTATATAATTTCTAACCAAATCCATTTGTCGATGGCACTCATTATTTTTTAATTATAATTATATAAAACTGGGATGGAATTACTTTTTTTTTCCTCAAATGCTCTTCAGTGTCAACCAATGACTAAAGGTATAAAATTTATAGGAAACTGATGAAAGTTACACTAGTCCTTCTGTAAATTATAAAGACAAGAAGGTATGATGTGTATCTTACTGAGTAGTATTTCTAATGACAGAATGGTGACATACCGTCTGTGAGCTTTTGTGGATGATGTATTAGAGGCAATGTTGTTTTGTACTCCAGCCTATGACACGTAATTCTGTCTTGGATTTCTAACAACATCTTATGCAAGACTCATGAGGGATAACCAAGACTTACATGAAATAATGCCCACAGGCCTTTACAGTACTGCAATGGGTAGTCTAAGGGTTTTGAATATTCTCTTTTGAATCCACTGTCCCTAGTAGTTTGGACAGAAAGGGAAGACAACAGATCCTTTGTCAGTGCTAATATTCATATTGGTACATGTGTTCTCCTTTTAGTAGTTGGAACATATTTGGTACACACCTGGATAGTTTAAGACTTGCAGCGTAGCTTCTTCTAGTAGCAGTCTGGTTCAGTTCCCGTGAACTGCTTTGCAAACCAGATAAATTTGATGTAAGATGGCTGGGGCTTGCTTCTAATTCACAGGCCAAACAAAAATGCTGATGGTTTTACACAACCTGAATTTTCAGGTTTTCTGCTGATGCTTTCTTGTTTGATGTAATGAATTTTTTATATTTAATTTAGCATTTCTCATGATTAGGAAGGGATTGGTGCTGTATTCTATTTGTAGCCTTAAGGTGAAGCTATAGCTCCCTACCACTGCTTTTGGGGAGAAGCCTTATGTGTACAGTGTGCCTCAGCCACTTCTGCTACTTGCCATTTACCTTTCCTGTTTTGAGAGATGAAAAGAAGGTGCAGGGGGTGGAAGGGAAGGAAGGACAAATTCACAGACGACAATAACTGAATGTTTCAGATGGCAATACTCTCAACTTTAGGGATCTGCATAGAGGTCTGCTAGAAATGTACATACAGGCAGTTCTGTGCCTGCTAGGTACAGCACCAGAATGCAGATGCCTGAGGGCACATCACTGTTCAGAAGCAAAATTTATTGCAATTTGTGCCATAAAAAGTAATTTCTAAATAGTGATAGCTAAGGGAATCCTTGAGGGGGCACTCTGATCATCTTTTAGGATTATAAATGGTAGATTTGTTATTTGTATTACTCATATGAGAGTACAATGGGATGTAATTTAAAGAAAATTGCATTATTTTTCTGTATTCTGTAAAGCTTTGGCTGCTTTCTCAGATTGTTATCTTTTACAAACAAACTCTGAGCTGCAGGGGTGAGAGTTTGTACTAAAGAAACTTCTGCTAAGAAGTGGCAGAAATGGACATTAAATAAAAACCTGTGAGATGCAAGAAAAGATGTGAATTGCTTCTTGATATCCTGGTTTTATGTTATCCTGCTTTAAGCTGGCTTAGAGAATGTGGTGTTCTAGTGAGCTGCAGAATCATAAAGAACAGATAGTCAACTCAATGTTCAACACAATTATGGAGTTATGAGAAGCTTCACTGCAGTGATTGTTTTCTTGACAATAACATGTGGGACACTCTTCTTCCTGTTTACTGCTGGCAGATGCTTTTCGATATTGGAAGCAGATGAGCATGAAGATCTGATAGGAAAGGTAGAAAGAGAATAGTCCTTGTGGAAGAGTTCCGTTCAGATATGATCATATCAGTCAGGGTCTGTCATATTGAACCTTGTACTAGAGAGATCGTTTGTTCTTCCTGCTTTGCTGTTGTTCTATGCAGCTTCTGTGTAGAGGGACAAAGGTGATGCTAGTGGAGCCACCCTTAGCGCAAAAGGAAACTTTAGTGTTTGGAAGCTGGTTTTGTTTAATTTTCTGAAATTGCCCTGGCTTCTGTCTAAACAAATAATTCTCAGAGTTACTTCTGATACCAACAAACAAAAGAAAGACTTTTTTTCCCCTGTTTTTCCCTAGCAAGGATTACAAGAAGCCAAACTTTTGGAAAAGGCTGTTTTTCATCACTGAAAACAAAGAAAACAGTGCTTAAACCTGTTAGCCAGTCTTGTCAGACCTTAAGTCTGGATCTTCCAGCAAACTAGAAGGTCTCAGTCAGACCTCTTACTCTCTTCTCCCCTTAGGTATCAGCTTCTCTGCCATGGTTTCAAAGACAGAAATGGCATATTTCCAAAAGATGCCTGTATGAAGTCTAAAGAGCCGTACCAATTGCATTCATTAGTCACAATATATTTTGGCTATGCATTTTTTTTTTAATGCTACCAAGTATTTGGACTTGGCATGTCTGTTCTACAGTTGTTCCCAAAATAGCCTGATGACCTATTGTGATATGTTTTTTTGAGTGTTAGGTTGAAGATCTACTGTTCTGTTAATACCTGTCCAACAACTATAGTCAAAGTAATAGTTAATTATAGTAAGAGTTCTTTAAACATTGTTGGAACAGTTACTGATGTTTGATTTGTTTCTTTTTCTTGTGTGTGTTTGTTTCTTGTTTGGGTGGTTTGGGGGTTTGTTTGTTTGAATAATGATTTGTTCTTCGGTTATGGTTCATCAAGATATTTTCAGAAACAATCAGATTAGCAGAAAAGCCTGAGAAATTCAGGTCATATTCCATGAAAGGTTTGAAGGCTTATGTTCAGTAACTCTAAATTAAAGTATTTTAAGACCATCTCACAGCACTGTTGCTCTGAAAAATGGCAGGAAGCTTCTCAGCCCTCTGCTTCACTAGATAAAAAGCTCCTTTAAGGCTTTACTTCATCAGTGATGCAGTGCTAAAATCTGAGGTTGCTCACTTCCTGGGCACTTTCCTCTGGCTTTATTTAAACTAATTAAGCCTCACTTTGCACTTTCTTTAAGCATTGCATGATTAATGACCAACCCTTGGCAATTTGAGGTGCCTTACTTAAATTTATTGTTTGCTAATCCTTCTATAACATTAAGTGTTTTTATGTTGACATGGAAAATCAAAGCATTGTTTCCCTTGACATCTCTATCTTCTCTTCTGTTAGCCCCAAAACATTGTGCTGGAATAGGATTAGAAAAAAAATAAGAGGAGATACAAGCAAGAACTCTAACTCTACAAAATATATGAATAGCTGATACTCCAGTGTTGCTTGCACTCTATATGTAATCCATCTACAAAATAGACATCTGGAGAAGTGAGGAAAAAATTTAGAAAACTGAAGAATACATTATAAGTAAGACTTCACATCTGAAAACAGAGAAACTCAAAGCAGACTCCAGGTTAAAAAAGATCCATAGCTCTTGTGTTGTTTTATTCTGAAAGGAGAGGCACAGGAGATAAAGAAAAGGAGCCTGTTCTGTCTTTTTGTTTTTCACTCTATGAGAAGAAATGAAAGAGAAAGAAAAGGGCTTCCCTTGCAGAATAAATCCATTAAAGTGAAATACATAGTTTAAATGGTCTTAACTCAGAATACTAAGATGCCGGAGAACCCATATAAGAAAGTATAAATGTCAAGGATGCTTTTCAAACAAAAATTGACATTATACCTTCTGTCCAGAGGAAAAAATATTTAATGTAACTACTTAATTGCTCACAACAGAATTAACCTCTACTATCTCAGTTAATGAGCTGAAATGTACAATTTTTAAAACTTGGGTACTGCAGGTTCCTTTGCCTATGCTTGCTTTTAGCACATGATTGCTTTGGAAAAAAAAAATATTCTGTAAGCTGTAACTTCATGTACAATACTATGTTTTTCTGTGGTTCCTCTAAAACCCCTTCATCTTTAGTCCTAACCCCATGGGCTCATCACACTGTTAGAGATGAGATAAAAAGCCAAATTTTTCTTTTTTTTTTTAATCCAGAACACCTTACAGCTGTTTGTGAGCACAATTATCTTCTGGTCATACTCTTTCAGATAAGACAACTTCAGTTTTACAGTTGTTTAGCGTAAAGCTGGGTTGAGAGTGTTGACATTGTTCATAGAGCACAAATGAAAGCAATCAGTAGAAAGTATTGAATTGCACTAGGCAACTTGAATTCCCATTATAACTTGTACTTTTGGAACAGATTAATGTTGAAGGGTTTGTCTTTTAATAAAGATGGGTTGATATATTTTCAGTGTAAGTAAAAAATATTCCCTTTATGATGTTTATTAATTTTTGAGTTTACATGCTGGAGAGTGAGTCACTTTTTGTTTAATAGATATTTTCAGTCCATGAAATGAAACACTGCAAAAGTCATTCTGACAGGATTGACAGATATGGGGATAGGGCTCAGCTGCTACAGGCTTCTAAACTTGATGACAGCCTTAAAATAATCAACTACTGGGTGGAAGGATAGTGCACATCAGTTTTAAGTTGGTTGTCAGAATAAAGACTGTTTCATCAGTGGCCACTGCCAAGCAAAATTATTATATCGTATGCTTCATACTTGCCCTTGTTATTCTGAGATCCTCATCACATGGACTGACAAACTATTGATTACATTTAGTTTGTGTTTAGGTACTTTTTTGTGGGTTGTCTTAGCACGTTCTGTTACAGCTTTTATTTAGGAAGCCTTATGCTATCAATAACAAATACTCATTTATACTTTTTAGATGTTCGTACACACCAGAACCTCATTATTAGTTGGCCTAGATTATTTTGTGGGATTTGAAACTTTTTAGTTAGGAAAAAATAATATAACCCAACAAAGTAAAACACAGACAACCCAAACTCAAGAAGTGGTCTTTGTTTAAATGTCAGTTTAAGAGTGATTCTGATGTTATTTATTTGAATGGTTTACCTGTTAATTTGTGTTAAGACCATAAAATGCTTTTTTTCCTTTAAAAAAATTTTGTTAGCAATCAATCTAATGTTAGAAACATTTCAGCCAATATTAGTAATTACTTGCTAATGATGATTCTTGATTTCCTTCTCATTCAGAAGGTAACGACATAGTAGCATCAGTTTATAGAGTATTTAACAAATAGCAGCAGCCCTGGGTCTAGCTGTGGTAGGAAAGAAACAAGATGCTTACTCATGATGTCTACAAATGTGTCTAACAGACTTATTCTGTCAGCTGTGTAAAAGATTATAGAGGTATACTTGCATGAAACAAGAAACTATATTTTTTAATAAGGCTTGTTTTTCAGTCCTTGATTGGCCATGGTTATAATATACATACATACATCTGAATCCTAATGGATGCAGATTTCTGCTTTTAACTTAGTTATTATTGTAATTTTATGCCTCTTAAAAGGATAGTATTTACATAAATGCACATTGTTTTGAAAATTCTGGAACTTGTGCACATAATAGCAACTGCAGAACTCTGATCAGCAAGGTCATTGTCCTTAATTGCATTTTTATCAGTAAATTCCAAGATGTGAAGTCAAAATAACTAGGCAACAGTAGATAATGAAGTTTTTGGTAAATGAATTCGTTCAATACCTGTACCACCTACTCTTCTTTCATTTGGCCTCTCAGATATTCAATCTTCCTAACTATAAGTATAATTTTGCATACAGAATTTCTACATCCATATTCACACTGTGGACTCAGTGAGGTAGAAAAATCCCTAAATGGGAAATAAACATGGGTTCTTTTCTAATTAATGACCAGGTCTTAAGCTGTCATTATCACATTCTTTTCTTACCTTAGGGCACATCTATATCCTTCAATCTTTCTTCTTTTCAAAATAGAATATGTAAAGATAATAATTGCTTTTCAAAACATAACTGCTTTATTTCTTGTTCTTCCTACTTCCTTCCTCCTATGCAGTGGAGCAGATTATTATGACTACGGCCATGGACTAAGTGAAGAAACATATGATTCTTATGGTAAGTAGATCTATGAGCTGAATGGCTGCCATCATAGTAGACTCTTGAAAAAATATAATCAAAGAAGGATTTCAATAGGCAAGCTCTAGTTCTGCAGTGGGTAACAGCTGTTCAGGGATCCCTGCACTGTCACAGAGCTCATAATGTGCTTATTGAGAAAAATACTGAAGGGGTTTTCTGTATTTCTGTTAGCTAATGTAGTTAAGTGAAACTAAAATCAAAGAAATAAAAAACTGAAATCTGAATTGTGCTGTAAGTACCCAATTCATGTCACATTCAATGAGATTTAAGGGGAAAAAAAGGGAGTGTAGAACAGTTTTTCAGGACCTGAAAGCAAATACTTCCTAGTGGCACAACTAGCACTGAAACTTGGTACAATGTAAAATGTGCTGAAATTTTCAGCTGAATCGGATCCTGATTGAGTGACTTGTCTGATATTTGTATTGGTTCATTTTCATGCATCAGTCTTGTGAAATCAAGCAGGGAGTCATTATGTAAAGGTTATGAAAGTACTTTAGGTGGCTAATAGACATGGGGGCAGTGGGTTACTCACATAGAGACAAAACAATGCGTAATGAGGCAAAAAAAAACATATGGCAGTGGTAAAGATATTATTTTTTTTTTTTAACTTCAAGTATGGTAGTGTGGGGTTTAATTAAAAAAATCTGTTATGGATTAGAAGCATAAAGCATGATAAAAGGCACCCTTGGTTAAGGCATAAATGTTAAATCTCTGGCTAGAGATTAGAGAAATATGTTACAGATCACTTGAGTCTCAAACTGCTGGAGATTGGTAGTAACTTGTGTAAAAGAGTTGTGATGCTGGGTAATGGATACTTCAGTGAGTTTAGAGCTCTGCTTAAATTTCTGGATGGAGTCTTTCCTGAACTCCATTTGGAAGTGTATCCTGCTGAAAACTAAAATTACCTCAAGTTGTTGTGATAAATGCATCTCATATAGAAGTTTGCTCAATGTTGTCTGCTTAAACTAATTATTTTGCTTAAGGGGAAAGTCAGCTCATCAAAAGGAGGTCCCTTTAAATGCTTCTGTCCCCAAGCACTTTCAATTGTTGTTGATATATAGCCTAAATTTTTATTTCAGCATTAAAATAATGCAGCATTTGCCATTATAAGCCTGACATTTCTAAGACTATTTCATGAATGCAAAATTTATGGGGAAAAAAATGTGTGAAACTGCTTAATGCAGATAGAGTTGACTGATGGGGGAAAATGTGAATCGAGTGTTTAAGGTTGAAAATACGGATTTCTCATTGCTTTTGCATTTAAAGCTCATGTTCTATTTATCAAAGCACAGCCACTCAGAATATTAAGTGATGTATTTGCTCAAGTTGAGAGGAAGACTATAAATACCTTGAATGATTATATGTTACACCCACTGAAATTTTTGCACATGTAAATAAATGCTTATGCTCTTCATTTTTTAACTGATTCTCAAATGCAGAATTAGACACTATTAATCAGAGTATGTAAGAACATTAGGTGCATCAAACTAAAGTACATAAGACTGCATAGTGAGCAAATTATTTCCTAGCACTATCCAGGAGGATACAGATTCCCAGGAAGTACCTGAACTTTTTCTCCTGAGAAACTTAGATGCCAGTCCAGAGGATGTAGGAAGAAAATCAGTATTTTTAGGATTCACAAGCTAGAATGGTACCAAAATTAAAACTGATTAAAAAATAAGGTGACTCTTTACCCTCTGATTTGTACAATTAATTGAAAATGAACAAGTATTCCCCTTAAACTGTAACTAGGAATTTTCCATTCAAACTGTTTCTTGGAATGGTGCTTAAACGCTAGGATTTTTTGAAGTCTCACCTCTCAGTCAAGCTTCTTCACTTCTAGGCTAGGATTCTTTTCTTTTCTTACTATATGGTTTGCTTTCTGTATGATGAAGCAGCAGAAAAGGTTGCTTCTCATTTATGCTGTTCTACTATTAGATTCCTGTGGAACTTGCCTGAAGTACATTTTTAATTCTTTCAGGTTTACACCTAATTTGAAGTAGTTCCTTTTACCTCCTAGGCAAATATTCTGACTATCTGGGTATGATATATAGCCCAGTTTCTGTAAGCAACATCTTGCTCTTTTTTTTTTAATTATGTGGCCAGGGTGAGATTTCTATGGAGAGTTTAAATTGGACCCTTGATTTGAGGGATTCTTGTTACATAGTTTCAGATATCTACTGTCTGGGCAAGTTACATTGCCATTCAAAGTACAAGGGTTCTTTGACTGTTGATTCCCCTCCCGCCCCCCTCCCTTNTTTTTTTTTTTTTTTTTTTTTTTTTTTTTTTTTTTTTTTTTTTTTTTTTTTTTTTTTTTTTTTTTATAATGGAATATAAAGACAGAGTAATGCCTGCATTTGAGGTTATGGCACATTCGTTTCCACCCTTAATTTCTGATTTGGGTTATGTTCACTTGGACACCTGTCTGCTTAGGGCAGTAGTAAATATGAAAGCACATACACTGTTGTCAGAGGTATGCCTTTTGCTTAATTTTTGGCTTGTTTTGTTTTGTTTTGTTTATTGGGGTTTTTTTTGTGTGTGTGCTTTTAAAATTTTCTCTGGTGTAGTACTGATTGAATTTATTTTTTTGAAGTTTGCCTAGATACCGTCTTGTAAAACTCTGCACTTAGCCCTGTGTTTCCCCTCTTTTTGTAAATGCCTGGCAAAGTAGATCCAACTTAGTCAAGAGGATACTCTGCTACTTTTTGTTAATATTTATTACCACTAAAATGTGGTATGATTGTGACGCATTAAATACCTTTTTTTGCAAACCTTATTTTCAAAATTCAAGCAAGCAACCTCCTTTGTCATTTAAATTATTTTTATGCTCTGCTTTCCTATTTCTTGTGTTTTAGGGGAAGTGTATGTTTACAGTGAAGTCAAATGTTAAAAGCCACAATTGTTTGTAGTGAGAGCCAAAGCTTTTCACTATTGGGTTGCATATTTGAATTAAACCTAAACTTTTCTGAGGGTAGCTTATTTGCTTATACATGGTTCATGTTCGCCATTCGTTTCATCCTAATTATTTGTAGGTCTGCTACTATAGTTAACATTTTCTGTGTTTGCAGAGCCCTAAATATTTTTGCCATTAGCCTATTGCACTCCCTGCTGTTATGTGCTGGAAAAGCATCTTGGGATAGCTCATGGAAATGTGTTGTACCTAGGTTTTTGTTGTTGGCTTTGCTTTTTTTTTTGGTTCAGGTCTCAGATTTCACTTTGTACACCTTGGTTTCTGTAAATAATTTCATTATCCAATTCACAATTATATAAGAAAAAAAACTTAACATCTGGGAACACTGGAAGGAAGCTTAACTGTCTTTTCCTTTCTTGCAGGGCAAGAGGAATGGACCAACTCACGACACAAGGCACCTTCTGCAAGGACAACAAAAGGAGTCTACAGAGACCAGCCATATGCCAGATACTGATTGTACTGTCTGATGTTGTGAAATATCCAATCTCCACCAGTCCTGTATACTGTTCAAAGTAATTTTTTTCTATGAACAATCCCTTTTTATTAAATCAAAGTGCATAAAAATCTGAATGGATGGACTGAATTTAAAATACTTTGTTGAAAGAACAACCTGGACAGAAGGATGTGTTAAGCAAGGAACTTTGTTATTTCCAAACTGTATTTGAAAGAATAGGTGATCAAAAAAATAACCTTTGATTAACTAGTGTTAAACAAACAAACAAAAAATAGGTTTACTAAATATGTTAGTCCATTCTTTTAACATAAGCGTAACCTTTTATTTTAAAGGTTTTCAACAACTTAGTTTTTAGCTTTTATTTTAAGTCATTTGCTAGATTATCTCTTTGCAAACATGCGTAAAAAGGGAAGCAAATTACAAATGCAAATAATGTGGTATTTTGTAACTCAAGTCTTGAAATGTTCTGTAGTGTTAAGCAAAGTTTTACCCTTGCTTGATACTAAATAAACTTTTGAAAGAAAATCAGTGTGTGTGAGATTAATTTTATGCTTTATCTTATAATAAAACTTCATAAATAGTAGTAAACAGGGAGAAATGTTTAACAGCTACAAGTATAAAAGGCTCACGTTAAACATTGCGCGACTTCTTTTAAACAAAAAATGGTATAAACCTAAATGTCTATCGATCTACTCACAATAGATATAAATGCTGTTTAAAGTATCCAAATGGTATGGATCTGCGTGAGTGCCACATTAAATCAAAATATTTTTGGTTAAAAAATGGTTTAAAATAGCTAATGAATTTTCTGAAAAAGATGTGACTAGTTTTCATCTTGTTGAGCATTTTTTCACTAGTGCAACTTTATGAGAATTTTGGTACGTTAATGACCACCTCGCTCCGTGCTGGAAGCAATAAACACAAAGCTTTTAAAGACTTTCTGACTTGACTAATTGAGGTCGCTTTCGTCAGAGGCAGAGGATGTGTAACCCTTAAAACGGTCTTCATTTGCAAAGGTAAATAAATCAAATAAGATTTTAATCTCACTTAATTTATAACCAATAAAAGCAGGGAGGGTACAACTTAGAAAGCTTCAGTTTAGAATGTAGGAAAGGCTTTGAGGACACATAAATTCTCATTTTAAAAAGTTTAGTTTGTATGAGTAATCTAAAAAGCCTTAGCTTAGCTAGTTAAATTTGGACAAACTATTCCCTATTAAACAACAGTAAAACTTCATAACCAATAATTTGTAATATATTATTTTTCCCTAAATTCTAGTAACTTAAACATTACAAATGTTATCTAAGGATTTTTCTTAATCATTCTGTTTCTATTAATCAGATTGATTTACATTGTTTACTTTAGTTTTTATTTGAAAGTCTTTGAAATATAGTAAAAAAATCTTTATTTTCTCTTGCCAGGAAATCCACCTCCTTGGACAGGCAAGAGAACAAAAACCTTAGTCTTCTGATGCTACGGTAGGTGCCTTTACCCACCTGTGAAATTATCAAATAAATAATGGAGCTACTGATCAGATCCTTAATTCTTTATCGACAAGGTTTGAATTTTCATGGAATTTACATTTACTGGAAGCCAGCAAAAATCATTGTCTGTCTTCAATTCTTGTGGGAAAGCTCATAATTCTAAACTGTCACTGAATAGAACTTTAAACTGTGTTCCAGTGTGTGGACACTGTCCTCTGGCTGTGAGTTTGTTGAGAGGTATGCATAGCTTTGAGAGAATTCCAAACAATTAATATTTAATTGGACAAAGGAAGGTGTAAGTAAATGCATTTAATTTATAGTAACAGTGCTCAGATGGGAATATGAGACTCTAATCTGGTCAGCAAGCATGTCTAAAACAGTTTTCCAAAGCTGGAGAGTTCATTCCATATAATAGTTTTTTAACTCAAGCATCTCTGGAACCAGAAGCAGGCTGATTTTTTGACACGAAGGAGAAACATTAGCTGAAGAATAGCTAGCTCTACTGTTCCTGGTGAATCCAACAGATAAATTTAACCATATTCATGCTCAGATTGTGTATATTTTAAACAGATATATTTATTTCCTACTTGGAATGGTAATTCTTCCAGCTAACATTATGATCTCAGTGCCTTTAGTTGACATGACTTAGATAAATAAAGCTCTGTGCTTTGAAGTATTGGATACATCGCACTGCCTCTGCATACCACAGTGAATTTAAGAGGCTGCTGTCTCAGGCTAAAGGAGTATTTTGTACATGCAAAATGACTTTAGAACAATTTTGAGAGCATTCTAAAGATTTATAGCAAAGGCCTCTCTAAGGTTAACAGATCTTGGAGAAGATTTCTACTCTCTAGGGCTCAATGCAGCTGGTTTCAAAACTGTGCCCTAAAACTGCTATGGCAAAACTTAGTGTCAGAAATAAAAAAAAATATATTAAAAAAAGTACACACTTGTCCAAATCTCTGTTTACATCTTAAATTGCATAATATAATGAGTTACCTAAGTTTTCATTTGCAAATACAAAATTTTATATGATGGGACTTGCTGGATTGAAACTTAAGTAGTAGCAAGGATGGAAGTGAAACGTGAATTCAACCTTCTATAATATTTATCCAGATCCTTTTGTAGCACCTCCTACCTATATGGAGAATCAGCACACTTTTTTTGCCACTCTGCTACTCTCCCCTGAAAATTCCGTAAATTGTTAAATTGTTTCAGGTCAGAATCATAGAATGGTTTAGGTTGGAAAGGACCTCAAAGCTCATCCAGTTCCAACCCCCGCCATGGGCAGGGACACCTCCCACTAGAACAGGTCACTCAAGGTCTCATCCAACCTGGCCTTGAACACCTCCAGGGTGGGAGCAGCCACAACCTCCCTGGGCAACCTGTTTGTGTCTCACCACTCTCACTGTAAAGAACTTTCTCCTAACATCCTGTTTAAATCTCTCCTCTGCCAGTTTAAACCCATTACCCCTTGTCCTGTCACTACAAGACCTTGTGAATAGTCCCTCCCCAGCCTTCCTGTAGGCCCCTTTCAGATACTGGAAGGCCACTGTAAAGTCTCCTCAAAGCCTTCTCTTCTCAACTCTCTCAGCCTGTCCTCATAGCAGAGGTGCTCCAGCCCTCTGATCATCTTTGTTGCACTCCTCTGGACTCACTCCAACATTTTCATGTCCTTCTTGTGTTGGGGGCTCCAGAACTGCACACAGTACTCCAGGTGGGGGTCTCACAAGAGCAGAGTAAAGGGGGAGAATCACCTCCCTTGCCCTGCTGGCCACACTGCTCTTGATGCAGCCCAGGACACAGTTGCTGTCTGGGCTGCACTCACACTGCAGTCTCATGTTGAGCTTCTCATTAACCCAGGTGCCCAGGTCCTTTTCCTCAGGGCTGCTCTCCGGCCACTTGCCACCCAGCTTCTATTAGTGGGTAGAAGTGTCTCTTTCCCCAGTCATGCAGAGGCTGTAAGGGTGCACCACTGGGTGACAGGGTGTTGTAGGACTGCATGTTGCAGGTCACACAAGTAAATGAAAAGAAAATTCATCTCCTGACTAAACCTATCCTGTGGTCAGAAGTGATTGTTTTGGTCATGTGCCAGATGTGCATCTGACAAGACAGACTAGTCAGTGGCCATGTGGCTGGTGTTAGATATTCTTAAACTATGCATTTTAGTAAAGAACTTCTCTTGCTAGTTCCTGGAAATAATTGCATTTCAGTGGCATTTTTCTTATTTTTTCTTTGGAATAGTCTCTGAAATTAAATCCATTAAAGTTTTAAGAGGGGAGAAGCATCTGGAAAGGTCTCTATATTTTAAAAATAAAAATCAATGCAGAAAGCAGCCTTTCTTTTACTGTGAAGTAACCTTGGAAGCCTTTATCCATTCTAACACTAGTCATTTACTGTATGGTACAGCAAGTCAACAAGTCATGTTTAATGTTGGTGATTATATTAATTGTAATCAAGCAAGTAATGTTAATGGTTATAATTACTCATATTATTAGTTTGCCTTTATTGAATTTTTTTTTTTTGTTTTGCATTTGTGCTGAATTTCAACGATGGCAGTTTCTGCAGTGGTTTCCATAAATCTCCATACATTGTATGCATAATTGCCTGATCTCTCTGCTTATAATCTGACACTCTTCAGAAAATTCATAGCCACTAATCTCAGGATATATACAAATAAATTATATTTTACTCTTTTCTAGGAACTTCTGCTATGTTCATTCTGGACTGCTTAGAGCACTGTACTTACCCGTGTGCCTGGACAGCAAGACAGGCGACGGAATATGAAAATCCTGTTGAGCATTTCTTGTATTAAAGCCTTAAAGTGTACAACAGTATACACTTTTTAAAGTAATTGTATATTTAAACTCTTAATTGTTTAGTAATGTGACAATGTTTTATTTGGAGCTCAATAAAGAATTTTCATCTAAGTTCCTGTTACAAAGCAATAATGCAACTTCATGTTCCTTTAGTGACTCTTTTTAGCCTCATGCAGCAAGTGGAAGAGAGTGTGTGAAGTCTCATGACTAGAATTTAAATGCTTCTGGAAATAGCTTGTCTAATGTATGAACAACATGGAAAAGTTAAAACGGAGGGGTGTTTTATGCTGAAGCTTTTCTTATTAGCTAATTGTAAACAGGCCTACTCAAAAGAAAACTTGGGTAGAAATGTTACTCTGATTTCTGTTTCCTTCAGAAACTTATGTAACTGAAGGTGGTTTAGTCCCTGTCAATCATAATATGCTGCTTATTCTCTTCATATGATGGTTGATGCATAGAAATGTTTAAATATACAGGCACAGTTTTTCTAGTAGTAGAGTCTTGGGTGAGGCTTTTACACCCGAAATCTTGTATCTAACAGTCACATTTCCTCAGTGCTTTCTGTTTTATATTAATTGTGGTTGTGATAATTTGTACATAAATAAAATTCTGGTAATTTCATCTTTTGTGTTCTTTTTTCCTAAATACTACTTTCAAAGCATGTGATCTGTTCCTCAGGCATGCTTCTGTCAGATGCATTTTTCCTTCACTAAATCTCAAATTTATCCCAGGAAAAACATAATTTGGGTCTGTCTCATTTATTTTGAAAATAAGCAGTATCACTTAAGAGCTTCAAACCACATGCCTCTTCTTCAGCATTCATAACTTCTAAGACCATATATTGACTACTGAAGTGTAGCTTTGAAATGTATAAGGATGTGAGGAAAATTAACTGTGGCATGGATCAAAGTGTCTTGAATAAGATATAATTTTTAATGGATTAATAAAAGTTTGACGGTGTGGAAAAAAAAACCAGAGATGTATTTTTAACTTTCCAATATTTACAGTTATTTTATCAGTTATTCTCATGATCTGAAAAGATTTTCCTTGCCATCATCTCTCACTGTACTATAACTGCATTTCTGCAGTATTTTCCACAGCAAGCAATAGTAATTATTTAAATAAGTAAAAAGCAAAATGCAAAACCCCTTGAATAAGCATAAGAGATGTATAATCATTCCCTTCAGAGTGATGGGCAGGAGCCTCTGGTGTGGAACAGCACCTAACATTTCAAATGCTAGCCAAGTATGAAAATTGTATATGGATGCTATAGGGGGGGAATATAGATAAGGAGAATGCAATTTCACTTGCTGTAATTTGGACTGGACACCAGGATTATCAACACAATTTCATTTGAGGAGTTCTATGCACTATTTAAGGAGTGAAGTAGCAAGCCTTCCACTCTGAAGTCATGAACAGCAGACCTTGTTCATGACACTACTAAAATATTTGACACATATAACTTACTTTAATATGTGACTATCAAAGTTATCTAGAAAATCTGTTAATTTGGCTGAGATATTGTCCTTAGTGTCCTGCCATAGGAAGTGTTAAGAGTCCTATCAAAGCTAGCTGACTGCAGATGATCCAGCTGTTTATCTTGCAAGCACTTTGCTTCATTTCACTAAAACCTTAAGGACTGACTGTGTTTTCAAGCCTGAATGTCAGTTCTGCTGACATTATCACAAGGTAGAGATTCCATTCTATTTCTTGTGGTTGTGTTTCCTATGGAATCTGGGTCTCATTGATATAACTTTGTCTTACTTCGAGATACAATTGGCATTGTCAGTGCTGTCTCTGATGACTTTAACCTACACTAGGACAGCCCTGATGCTCTGTTCTGTGATACCAGCTTAACATGGTATTGTCTGTCTTAGAGGTTTTGAGCAAGGACATGAGCCTGCTGCTTCTGATGAGTTGTCCAGTCTGCATCACAGTCTTTGCAAAATGTTCGCGCTGGTGTGACTACATTTTAGCTACATAATAAATATATTAGTCTATGACTATATGCATTAGAACACATCTTGAGGTCACATATATTTCTATATTACATTGCAGAACATACTTTTCAAGTTGGAACATAGTAGTTCTGTGCAAATAACCAAAAACTTAAAAGATCAAAATGAAATTTGAACTTTACCACCCATCGTTACATATAATTTTTTTAATAGGATCAAATCTGGCCTTGAATGGTTCTGCTTCCTTTTTTTTTTAATCCTACAGCCTTGCAGGTTCTGGATTTTTCTTTCTACTTTTTTAGTATTATGGTTAGATTTTTGTAGCAGTTTCACAATTCTGTGCTGAAAGCCCCAAATTGTAGTAGAGTTTCTAGGTTACCAATGTACAAGAACCTTAATACAGTTGCAGCTGAGTAAATGTGTACCAAGAATTGGAATATCTTTAAGTTTATGAAAAAGATTAATTGGATGAAGGGGCTGAGAATTGCTTTCACAAGCTCAGCAATTTTGTTCAAGACAGCTGCATTTTTTTAATGGGGAGAAAAACCCCTTTGGTAATGGAAATTATTTAAGGTATTTAGTGTTAAAGCCTATATTCCTAAGATGATAAATGTTTATGTGGTCTCAGATACTTCAATGAGTTTGGAATGCATTGACCCCTGTCTTCAGGCAGGCTTTCTCTACAACTGCAAGGCAAGAGAACATCTCTGGCATACTTGGATTCTGAAAAATGCTAAGAAACTTATAGCCGATGGCAGAAATAAAGTTGCTTTGCTGTGTAGTTCTTTTTAAGGTTCCTCACTTTGGAAAGTATTAAGAATTTATGAAATGCCATTCCTAAAAATAACAAATTAGGGAACAGACTTCACGGAAACTTTCACTTTTCAGTCAAAGATGTGCTTGAAAATTATGAAATTAAAATAATCTAGATTTAATAAAGGTTTGTGGCTTTTTTTCCCTGGAATCCTCATAGATAGCAATCAAAATCACTCCTCTTTAAAGACAAAGTTACTGATAAAACATTCTTGACTAATAAGGGTTCTGCTCTTTTCATGAGAGAAATCAAATGTAAATCTTGGAGTTGAGTTTCTGCATTTGGCAAAGCTAAACATTTAACCAATTCTTTAGGCCTAGAAATACTTGGTGTAAAATAGGCTAAGTGATACTATCTTTATATTTCTACTGAAATTTAGAATCAAGAAAAAGTTTTCATCTATATCAAAACACCAGCCCCTTTTGTACAGCTAAAGGGAAGTTATTTGGGCCTTGGTTTTGACTGACCTTTATAGACTGATGTATTTTGATTTTCCTCTTATGCTGAACAGTGAACTGCTCCAACTGCTTACTCAAGCAGCAACCTATGAACCTGTTACTTGGCTTCTGCAGCAAAAGACTAAGCATAACTTAACTGTTGATAGAGATCCTTACGCCCTAAATGTCTCATGAAGCACTTTTTTTTTTTTTAATTGCCTTGGTTTTATGGTTTTGGATGGTTTGGTTGGCTGATTTGTGTTTTGGTTGATTGATTGGTTTAGGGTTTTGGGGGGATTTTGTTTGGGTGTTTGGTTGTTTTGTTTTTGTTGTTGGTTTTTTTTTTTTTGCAGGGGGGTCATTCTATTGACACTTAGGGTTTCTTAATGTGGAGGTATCTGCTGCTTGTGGGTTTCTGAGAGGAAAATATGCTGACTCCATCTCAGAAAAATAATTTATTTAGGAATATTAATGAAAGAAGGAAAATATGTTTGTCTGCAAATCTGTTCTTCTAGTGCAATTACTAGCTCAGAAATCCACAAATGAAGATACTCTTGCTTCATATAAGGCAGACTAATATGGAATTACACTGCTAAACATATTCACAGACTTTGGGCTTTATTAAATCATTTTGCAGTGTTCATATCACAATATAAATACTTAATTGCTTTTAAAATGCAGTAGACCTTTTGGGACAGTTAATTGCAGACTTGAAAGCAAGTAAGAAGATTAAGTATAAACTATGGTGACTGCTGCCTACATGTGTTTTGGAAATCATCTGACTAATGATGGTGATGATCACAGTTGCCCACATAGGAAAATTAACCTTATTCTTTTTAGTCTCGGTTTCATTTTTTTTACAGCACTTAAGACTCTAACTTGAAATGGCTTGAATAGAGAATTCCTTTAAATATTTAAAATATTCTGGTGATGATTTCTCATACAGAATATTTATAAGAAAAGCCTGTGTGGTTTTTTTGGGTCTTGTTTCCATTATTCACTTGAAGACTGTACACCAGAATAAAGTCCCTCTAAGATCAATAGAATTAAGGAAGTGTAAGTCAAGAAAGTAGATGATCCTCAGGCAGTTAATCCTCTTGAAAATAATGCATAAGGGGGTATAGTAAAGTTCTGTGCTGTGTTTTACAGGGGTGATCATGACTTACATTTTTAATACACTCATTAGAATCTGAGGAAATGAAAATATATTTTTTTAAAAAAGCATATTACACAGCATGAAACTGGACTGGACAGGTGAGGAAGATAAATTGATCAAAAACAATGTAAATATTAAAAGCACTTTCAGATTTCAAACTCTGTAATGGAAAGGGAAAGCCTCCATATTCCAGAGCTCATCTATTCCATTTCCTGAACTACCTGGGAAGACATACAATAGCTCCTAATCTTTAAAATGTCTTCTTTTTCTGCCAGAGAATATTTTTTAAAAATCCCTGGAATTCACTGTTGATTTTGACATAGATGATGTTAGAAAATTGGAGTGGTACTTTCTAGGTCAGAGAAACATAGATCACAGACATGGTCTGTGGTAGCTACCTTTTGGTTTTTTGGGTTTGTTTGTTTTTTATACCTGTATCTAGCCAGTCTGGTATTGGAATCCCTCACATAGTAGGGATTATATCATTAATCTTTTGTGATAGCCTTCAAAGTTATAAGCAGATAATTTTTTGTAAATGACTTAATACCCCTTCAAAGGACACTGTGTGCTTCTGAATAGTGTTTATATGCACGTGTACATAATTTAGCATACTTGGTAAGGGCTCTTGAGAAGAATAATTCAGATGACAGAAGATATCTTACTGTGAGAGATTTCAAAAGCTTGATTATGTTTTATAATTGCTTGCACAGGGAGAAAATAACAAGTACTCAATGACTCTAATAGTGGAAAAAAGTAAGAACTAATGTTGAGTGTAAAAACCCTGCAGTTTTAAATGAGAAATTAGGCTCAACTACGAGTGATTAACCATGGCAGCAAGCTACAAAGAGAAGAATTGGCTTCTGTTGTTTTTCCTTATAGCAGACTAGACTGAAAGATCTAATAACCATGGCTAAGCTTGACAGTCATGGACCTGTCGTTGCTGTATAATAATTCTATCACCAGAAAATACTTTTTTTTTTTTTTTCCCCTCTCTGATTTGCAGGCTAGTAGAATAATGTGTGAGGATTAAGATGATCAAAATATATTTCATTAACAAATATGAACTCTCCATATATGTATATATATATTATATACATAAGTGTCTGTCTTACTGCCTTCATGATCAGTGAAAGTAATGCTAAGTTGATAATTACTAATATAGCAACACAACTTTTGTCACTCATGCAGGCTAAGAACTCTCATATTTCTGTGCCTAACTTGCAAATTATGCTTCTTGAAAAACGGCATCTACTCATTGACTTAGCAGGAATCTCTACATTTTGGTGAAGAAACAGAATAGATTTTCAATTCTGATTTATGTATCTGTAACTTGAGTAACAGACTCTTGACTGGCTGCCCAGGCTTGCCTCACAGTCTACTAAGAGAAACAAGCTCAGAGGATAACACAGGTTATAGAGACAGTAGTGCACTGAGATGAAGTGACTCAACTTCTAAAAGCACCTGCCTCTTCTCCTTGACTCATGAGTTGTTAAACTAATTCAGATATTTAAACCTTAGATGTCTGAAGTAGAGCATGACCTCTGTTCCAAATCCAAGCTCGTTGATAGGATCTGAAAATAAACAGGTGCTCTGAAAAAAATCACTGAAGACAGCTTTCATAGCAATGTGGTTTGCTACATACATAGTATAGAGGGGACTGTTCAAAATAGGTAGGAGTGTTTAAGAGGATGTGTGTGTAATCATGTTTGTTATCTCCTGTCTATTCCTTCCTTCCTTCCTTCCTTCCTTCCTTCCTTCCTTCCT
>VWZI01008727.1:13290-25303 GCA_013396835.1 Psilopogon haemacephalus | reverse complement strand
TTTTTTTTTTTTTTCCCCTGAGCACGCCGCTGGCCGTGCAGAGCCCACAGCTGCCACTGCAAACTGCTGCCTCCTGCCGCTGCCTGCCACTTTTAAGTTTTGCTGTGAGGACTTCCAGGAACGCGCCTCTGCTGCTGAGATCTCATGAGCAGCACTCCAGTAGTGGACCTGCCCCCTCCTTGTCTCTGCTGCCCCATGTTAGGTAAGGCTCTGCTACTTACCGAAGTTAAAGCCTTCTGTAAGCACCACAACCTTAGTTAGGGATGTGCAGTGCTGCTGTTTGTCTTCCTGCTGCCACTGCAAATGGCTGCCTCATGCTGCTGCCCGCTGCTTTTTAAATTTTGAATCCTTGTGTTTGATTTGAAGAGGCATGAATTTAATGGATGGTCGATTCAGTGAATAAAAAATTGAATGGGTGGTTGCACTCAAAGTGTTTCAGTCCACAGCTCAACATCTGAGTGGAGATTAGTGATGAATATCTTTCCTCAATTGTCAGCACTAGGATCAGTCAACATGGACAGTGAAACTGACTGCATCCTCTCCAAGTTTGCTGATGGCACTAAGCTGTATGGTGCAGCTGACACACTGAAGTGAAGGATTGCCATCTAGAGGGACTTTAATAGGCTAAAGAGATCTACCAATGCAAATCTGATGAAGTTCAACAGGACCAAATGCAAAGCTCTGCACCTGGGCTGAGGCAAATACATGTTAGATGATGAGTGGATTATAAACAGCCCTGCAGAGGATTTAGGAGTATTGGTGGTTGAAAAACTAAATGAGCCATGAATGTGCACTTGCAGCCCAGAAATCAAACTATATCCTAAGCTACATCAAAAGAATCATCAAATAATAGAATCATAGATTTTTTTCAGTTGGAAAAGACTTCTAAGATAACCAATTCCAACCATCAACCCAACACCATCATGGCCACTAAATCACGTCCCAACCTACCATGTCAAAACGTTTCTTCTGGGATGGTGACTCAACTGCCTTCCTTGACAATCTATTGTGAGACTCAAAGTAGTCTCCCCCTTGTTCGAATCAACAAAGATAAGGATTGCCTTTATTACACAGTCGACTTGCTAGGGGGCAGGGATGCCATCCAGAGGAACCTAGACAGTCTGGAGAGGTGGGCCCAGGCCAACCTCATGAAATTCAACAAGACCAAGCGTAAGGTCCTGCACCTGGATCGGCACAATCCCAAGCACAAATACACGCTGGGTGGCGAATGGCTGGGGAGCAACCCTGAGGAAAAGGACCTGGGGGTCTGGGTAGATGAGAAGCTCAACATGAGCCAACAGTGTACGTGTGTGGCCAAGACAGCCAATCATATCCTGGGCTACATCAAGAGAAGCATGGCCAGCAGGGCAAGAGAGGTGATTCTTCCCCTTTACCCTGCTCTTGTCAGACCCCATCTGGCATACTGTGTGCAGTTCTGGAGTCCCCAACACAGGAAGGATATGAAACAGTTGGAGTGAGTCCAGAGAAGGGCCATTAAGATGATCAGAGGGCTGGAGCATCTGTGCTATGAGGACAGGCTGAGAGAGTTGGGGCTCTTTAGCCTGGAGAAGAGAAAGCTTCGAGGAGACCTTATAGTAGCCTCCTAGTATCTGAAAGGGGCCTACAGGAAGGCTGGAGAGGGACTATTCACAAGGTCTTGTAATGACAGGATGAGGGGTAATGGGTTTAAACTAGCAGAGGGGAGATGTAAATGGGATGCTAGGAGCAAGTTCTTTACAGTGAGGGTGGTGGGACACTGGAACAGGTTGCCCAGGGAGGTTGTGGGTGCTTCTTCCCTTAAGGTGTTCAAGGCCAGTTTGGATGAGGCTTTAGGTGACCTATTCTAGTGGGTGGTGTCCCTGCCTATGGCGGGGCATTGGAACTTGATGATCTTTGAGGTCTCTTCTGACCTAAACCATTCTATGATTCCATGATTCTATGCTACCTTCCTGGGCTCAGACAAGGTGCCAGGGTGAAGGCTCAGGGATGCAAACCAACAGTGATACAACACCTCTGTGGCCTTCTTGGACTCAGCCCAGGTTCCTGGCTGAATGCTTAGGAATGTAAATACAGTGCCTTTGTGGCCTTCCCAGACTTCAGCCTGGCTTGAGTGTCCAGGATGCTTACACTTTGAATCAGCTACTGTGGTGGTTTAGCAGTTACCTGCCCCCCCACTCTTTGAAATAACCGAGGTTAGGACTCAGTGGGCTGGAAGTTGATAAATGAAGCTTTATATTTACAGCAATGCTCAATGTACAAGCAGATATTTACAATGTATAACAGATATTTACAGATATACACAGTGAAAAGGTAATACACAAACACCACACCCCTCCCAGAGACCAAAATACTCAAGACGGGTAACCAACCACCCCTACCACCTTTCCCCCCTTCCCCAATCTTATCTCACCATCTCTTGATGCAGCAGATAGGTGAAGGTAGATCAGCCAGGGGAATTAGCAGTAAAAAAGAAGTCAGTGGAATTATTGAAAATCAGCTACAAAAGACAGGGAAAAAAGGAGCCATGCAAGAAAGCAGCCACAGCCCAGAGAGGCCTGAAACCATCTCCCTTATCTATATTTGGGGTAGCAACTCTCAGGAAACCACTTGATTTTTTTTTTTTTCTTTCTCAGTAAAGCTGTGAGTGGAGTAGCATCATCTGTTTTCCTCTCTCAGCCTATAGTCTAATTTTCTCACTCAATCCTCCCATTATTTCAAACCAGCACAGTTACCCCAAAGAGAAAAGGCTTATGGAATATGTATGTTTGGGGTATGGACAGGTAAGTGGCGCAGGGAGGGGGTGTAGGACACTGCTGGACCTCTGCAAATGCATGAGAATACACAGGAATATTCCCTGGGAAGCTGCACCTGGACATTGATTTAAGCCAAAAAAATGCCAACCAACAACCAACCAAAAAAAAAATGTATAAAAAGGCATGAGCAAAGCCTGCCAAGAAGAAGAACTCGAGGAACAACAACTCCCATGGAACAACTCCATCAGAACAACTCCAGAAGAAGGACTCCAGACAAACTTTACATAATAACATCCCTGGGCCACGCACATTTTTCTGTCTCCCTGCTTCTCCTGCTGTTTTCCTTCCCGTCTCTTTTTCTCTCCTCTTTTCTCCGTTGTTCCCCACCCCCCCTCCTCTTCTCTCTCTCTCCCTCTTGTTTGCTCAACTTTATCCTTTAATAAATTGTTTTGTGGTGATAACTGATCTCACTTGCACCTTAATTTCATAACATGCAAATCTGTAAGAACAGATATTGCTCCTCTGGACAGAGATATTGTTAATCTCTGCCCTCCGGACCTTGATACCTATTCCAATGCCTCACTACTCTTTCAATAAATATTTTTTTCCTAGTATTCAGTCTGAACTTTACATGGTGTAACTTGAGGTCATTTCCTCTTATCCTGTCAGTAGTTAGGTGGGAGAAGAAGCCAACACCCACCTCATTTTAACCTCTGTTCAAAGTAATTGTGAGAAGCAACAAGATTCTAGCTCCCTCAGGTGCCCTTCATAAGACCTGTTTTCCAGACTTCACCAGCTTCTTTGCACTTCTCTAGACACCTGTGTAACCAGTAGATCAAGGGAGGTGATCCTCCCCTTCTACTCCACCTTTGTGGATCCCAGCACAAGACAATTGTAGACTTCTTGGTGTGAATTCAGAGAGGAGTAATGAATATAAGGCTTGGGGTCCTCTCTGGAGTTTGGGTTGTTGAGACTGTATAAGACCCTGGGAATGCCTTACAGCATCATTTCAGGACATAAAAGGGGCCTACATGAAAGATGAGAAGCTATTTATCAGGGGCTATAGCAATAAGATGAGGAATAATGGTTTTAAATTGAAAGAAGGTAGATTAGATAAAATATTAGGAATAAATTATTTGCTGTGATGGTGGTGAGACACTGAAACATGGTGACCAGAGAAGTTGTGAATATCTCAGCCTTGGAAGTGTCCAAGTCCTCATTGGATAGGGATTTGAGCAACCTAATGTAGTGGAAGATGTCCCTGTCCATGGCAGGGTGGTTGGAACTAAATGATCTTTAAGGTCCTTTCCAGTCCAAACCATTCTATGATCCTTCAAAACAACAGCAAGATCCCAAAAGAGGCAGAAAAGATGCAGCAAATATATGATTGAGTCCATTAGCATAAATTGTCTGAGAACAAAAAGTAGAAAAATAAACAGAATATACCTGTTTTCATAACACAAACTCCAAGTACTCAAGTGCTCAAAAACAAAGCATGTATGATATTTGTCACTTCAATAATAATAATTTTATACTGATACCATTTTAAAATATTTTTAAAAGAAGATTTAATTTTTAATTAATTAATTAAGGAAACCTATGAAGGACATCTTTCCCTGTGACTGATTCGACTGAAGTGATAAGGGATATCAAGAATTCAAGCCTGTACCAATTCTTTTGAATTCCTTGGTCCAATTTTACTTATGTCTCTGAACTTTGATAGGATTTTTATACCAATGAAAGCAGAGCATAGCAAGTCTACACAATTAATTTTCTTACTTTTAAGCATTTTTTTTCCTAGTGAAGACATAAAACTCTAGTGCTTGTAAATGGTACATATATATGTCAGAGAGAATTTGCTGGAAACAGGAAATCCTCTGTCAGTGATTTTCAGCTAGCTTATGGTTCATTTGTAACAGCCTAGTGGCATAGTGTTTGAGAATCTAGCACAATATTTCCCTAAGGTGTTTCCTAAAGTAGCTAAACTACTATACATTTTATGTATTCCAAGGCCTATTATTGCCCTGGAAGACAAAACAAAAAATAGACAATAGTTTTGTCTATTATAGATATTTATAGACATCTTTTTCCAAAACTTTCTGGTGCCTCTTGCTGCATGTTTTTAAAACTATGCTTTCTAAATATAGTTGTTCAAGTTCACATCATCTAGCTATAAATGCCCAATATTTTTGAGTTACAGTCCTAATTTGTAGAAAAGAAGCTTACTCTGGAATAATTTCAACTGTATTTCTAGAAAGATTAGATTCATATTGTCCTCCCACAATGGAATTGTGTATTTCTGCTAGGAAATAGCAACAATATAATGATGCTCTTTCATATTTTGAATAAAGATTTACAGTGCTGGTTTGTTCTTTCGAGATTCAGAAGAAACTATCTTTAGTGTTTTCTTTTCATATTTTTTACAGCTATCTTCCCTAAAGTAGAGATGTGGGTTTATTTGGGATTTATGAATCATAAGGGAAAAGCTGTGTGAAGTTATTTTAACTGAAGAAGATTTATAAAATTGTGGATTCACAAATTACAGATGCCTTCTGCCAAGTGTAAGTTTTTTCTCACAATTAAATCCTAAAGTACAATTCCCCTTCTGTTATTTACTAAAACATCCAAATTTTATTTGCTTACTTTGCAGAATAGTTTTTTTTAATACTATTTAGAGCAGTTAGTAGATATCAAATTAAGGCAATAAATATGTTGTGAACCACATAGCATTCTAAGAAAGAAAATTAAAAGAAAGGATTTTGTTTAAATCACAGTCCTAATCTGTAAATTGCTGAACTTTTACTGAGAGTTGCTAAGCACTCTCCACTAGCCCTGAGGTCAATGGGAGCTGTAAGTGCTCCTGATCTCTTTAGCATCATAGACCTGAGCACCTGATACTCTTTGCCCATCCTGTTTGTTAAGAGCTTAAAAGAATTCAACTCCAACCAATTGCCTATGTTGAATCCTGTGCTGCGGTGTAGAAGGGTAGGATTGGCCTGTAAAAGAGGCATGCTTTAGCACTGGAAGCTGTTTGGCAGAAAGGAATTGAGTACTTAATTCCCTGAGGTAGCTTTGAGTGTATATTCTGCTTTCCACTACCTGATTCTGTGATGCCTGTATTAAAGCCAAAGAGAAACCAATACTCGGGAGGCAAATGACTATGCTAGCAGGACTTTTCTCTTGAGGCAGGTAAGTCATTAGAGTGAGTGTCAGAGCCATGCAGTATTTCTCACATTACTGCTCAGGGGCTAGCCAGAGCACTTCACAGAGAACTACTCTTGTTCATCCTTTTCCCCAGGTGTTCCCTAAGAGATGATTTTTGAGGAGGTTCACTTCTCCTACAGTGTCATCCACCAGGAGAAGGTTCTCCAGTCACATTCTAAATACAAATCCAGCCGTGTATTAAAGAAAAAAAAGAAAAAAAAAAAAAAAAAAAAAAAAAAAAAAAAAAAAAAAAAAACAAGAGGGGTGGAGGGCAAAAAAAAAAAAAAAAAAAAAAAAAAAAAAAAAGAAAAAAAAGAAGAAGATCCTAGAGGCTGAGTGCTGATAATAGAATGATCCATGTGGTCTGCAGCTTACTTTCATTTACTTTTCCAAAAAGAAAGAAGATAACTGGCCCAGAACATCCTACATTATTTTACCAGCAGAAACATATTTCAAGATATTTCTTTACAGGAAAACTGTATTTCTGAGCACAAGCTTCCTCTGCATCTGAGAGATATTCATTAACTTTACTGCTTACAGGGAGCCTCACTGTGTAAGTTGTAAATTCTGTCAAGTACAAGTGCTGGAGCTGTGCTGTATGGCTTTTTCCTAGCAATATTGAAAATCACTCTCTTCCCTGTCTGTAGTTCTATAGTTATAGTAACTATCCAAGTTTATAGACATTTATTTTAATTTTTACTTGCACTCAGCTATGCAAGTGAAATAAATACTTACCAGCTTGGATTTACCAAGGGGAAATCAGGCTTGACTAATCTGATAGCATTCTTTGATGCTGTAACCAAATGGGTAGATACAGGGAGATTAGTGGAAGTAGTCTACCTTGACTTTACCAAGGCTTTTAACAATGTCTCCTGTAACATCCTTGTCAGCAAGCTCAGGAATTGTGGGATATAAGAGTAGACAGTGAGATGGATTAAAAACTGGTTAAAAAATAGAGTGCAAAGAGTGATCAGTGGTGCCAAGTCCAGCTGGAGATCTGTAACTAGTGGATTCCCCCAGGGATCAGTGCTGGGTCCAGTGCTGTTTAACAACTTCATCAATGACAGTGTCTGCTCAGCAAGTTTGCTGATGACACCAAACTGGGAAGTTTCATTGACACACCTGAAGGCCCTGTGGCCATACAGAGAGACTTGGATAGACTGAAGAGCTGGGCAAAGAGGAACATAATGATGTTCAACAAGGATAAGAGCAGTCCTGCACCTTGGAAGGAGTATTGTACTACACCAGTACAGGCTGGGAGGTGATCTATTGAAAAGCAGCCCTGTGGAGAAGAACCTGTGAGTCCTGTTGAACAACACGCTATCCATGGCAGAGCAATGTGCCATTGTGGTCAAGGCCAATGAGATTCTGGGATACGTTAAGAGGAGTACGTCAGCAGATTGAGGGAGGTTTTCCTATTCTGCCCTGGCGAGGCCTTGCCTGGAATATCGCCTTCAGTTTTGGGCTCCCTAGTTCAGGAGGGACAGGAATCTACTTGAAAGAGTCCAATGGAGGGCTACAAAGATGATTAAGGGGCTGGAGTATTGCCCTGTGAGAGAGGCTGAGGGACCTGGAGCCTTTTGGTCTGGTGAAGAGAAGACTTAGAGGAGATCTAATCGATGCTTATAAATTTATGAGGGCTGAGGGGGAGGGGATGAACTCTTCTCAGTTGCACCCTGTGATAGAACAAGAAAGCACAGGAAGTTCCACCTCAACATGAGGAAGAACTTCTGTACTGTAAAGGTCACAAAACACAGGAACAGGCTGCCCAGAGAGGTTGTGGAGTTTCTTTCTCTGTTCAAGACCTGTCTGGATGCATTCCTGTGCACCCTGAGCTAGTTTATGGTCCTGCTCTGGCAGGAGGGTTGGACTTGATGATCTATGGAGGTCCCTTCTAATCCTTAGCATCCTGTGATCCTGTGATCTCTGAATACAGGACCAAAATAACAATTCTGACTATTAAGAAAGAGAAAAATAAAGAAGGAGCTATTGAGAAGAATTATAATTTTGCATTATATGTTTTTAAATCATCTTAATAAGCAAAAGGATAAATATAACATCTTCTTATTAATGTTGATCAGGAAATTACTTGTTTTCACATAAAGTAATGACTTTTTTCTAGGCGATTTTCTTAAGATTAATTATTTGGTGTTTTCATTTTCAAAGAAGACAAAATGGAAAGCTTTTATCTCAAAGTAGCAGGTAATCTAAATTAAATAATTGATTTTTTTTTTTTAAGGATTAAAATCTAGTAAAAATTTTTTTCCTCTGTCTTGTCTTTATGGGCATAAGCTGGGCAAATGAAAATGAAATTATATTGCATCTGGGATACCTTAATAAGAAAAGATCCATTCTGGCATTTAGAAAAATTTCACCATCATTGTCAGGCATCAGCTCCCCAAATTTGTTTATTGGTAGACCCAAGAGAACAAAATCTCAGGTGAGACCTATGAGATTTATGACAATAGAATATATATGTGTCTCAGAAGAAACATGCGAGATACAGATTTTTCTCCTCCCTGATCTTTTAATTAAGAGGTAGTTTTGTACAAAATTAAACAATTTTTTTCACCAGACAAAAAGACCTTCCTCTAAATGCTGCATAGGCATGGATTTATGTGGTAATTGCTACGAATATTCTGGGGTTGTTTTACTGCTCTGTTCAATTTTCTTATATATATACCAAGCTGTACAACTTTATACAGACTTTGCAACATTATCAATTTCAAAACACTGAAAGGATGGATGAAAGTTAAGTTATTCTAATTTTGTTTTGAATAACTTCATCAATTATTGAGATTATCTAATACATCTGATATTATATAATTCTTCACTGAGTCTTTGTATTTTCCTGTAAAGGTTTAAGCCCACCTGGGACCCCCTGCCTCTTCCCAAGGAATGGTTTGACCCTTTTTCCCAGGTGTCATGGTTAGACACTCCCACTTCCTGCTAGGATTTGGGCTATAAAAGGGGAAACCCAGCTCCACCCCCCCCCCTTCTCTCTTCTCCTCATCCTGGCTGCTTGAGCAACTGCTTGCTGCTCTCTGCAGCTAGAACACGTGCTTTTCCCTGCCACCACGTGGAGAGCACCATTATTCTCTCCTGGAATTGGGACTGAGTCTTTTTGCCATAGAATTCCTGCATCCTGCTTTCCTTTCAGCACCAAAGCTAACAAACTCAGCCTCAGGAATCGATTTCCTGCCGCAGTTGTATTTTTTTTTCCTTTCTCCCCTCCTCCCCGGTCTCTGTACCCTTCTCCCAAGGTTAGCCTTGGCTCAGAAGCCAGGTTGGAAGTTTGGAAAATAATTCTAATGGTTAGATTATTTGGGAGACCTCATCACTCTCTACAACTACTTGAAATGAAGTTGGAGCAAGGAGAGGGCCAGACTCTTCTTCAAGGAAAGGGACAGGACTAAAAGAAATGGTTACAAGTTGTATTAGAGGAGGTTTATGATAGATATTAGGGCATATTTCTTCACTGAAAGGGTTATTAAACTTTGGAATGGTCTGTCCAAGACAGTGGTGAAGTCACGATCCCTGGAGGTGTTCAAGCAACATGTGGACCTGTTGCTCATGGAAATGGTTTAGTGCTGATGATTCAGTTCTGGATTGAATTGGGTGATCTTGGAGGTCTCTTCCAACAAGATGTATTGTTTGACTCTGTGGTTAATGATTTGATTGAGAATTAATTAGCTGTGGCAGGAATTATAAAAATAGAATTATTTCTCTTTTCCCAGAAAGCCCCACCCCCAAACTATATACAGAACTAGTTAAATTTTATTTACAGGTTCTAATTCAGTTGGGGAATCACCACAAGGATGCTTATGGGCAAGTTTAGTAATGAAAGTCAGAAAATGGAAAAGGCTAAGCTACAAGACACTTTACCCCACTTATAAATCAATCTGAGCAGAGAACCGAGGGAACAACTGGTTTTACTCATGGAGGTGAAGTAGGAATTTAGAGATGATTCCTGAATTTCTCTGCATCAGCCTCTGAATCTGCAAGCTATATCCATGTTTGCAAATCTATGCAGCAAAGTGTGATGTGAATAAAAACCCACCAAAGTCAAAATGTCTCAGACACAGCCTCCACGAGGTAAAGATCATGGAGTGGCACTGCCTTAGCAGTGCAGGGAAAAAAGCCAAACAGCTGCCATGTTCCTCAGCTCAGGCTAGCAAACAGGAAGTCAGAATATACTGGTCTGAGAGAAGCCAGGTCCGGGTGTCACCGGCAGCTCTCTCTCAAAGAGATGTAAGGACTTGCCAAACTTCCAGACTTGTGGGGGAGTGGAATGAACTCTGCAAGAGCGGGACTAGAGCAGAACTGCACAGAAGAATGCAAAAGTGGGAAATTTGTGCTTTTTTTTTTCCTCACTCTATTTATAAGCTTCCTAGACATTGTGTCTGTTGCCATATATATACAGGGTGAGAAGAATCCAGCCAATAACCAGCTGATTCCAGTTCAGCCTTTCCCACAAGTCAGCACACATATGGAAAAGGGCACCTTTTGCTGTTCCCACTTCAAGTCTACAAAGTGGGGGAGTGGGGTAGAAACAGTTTTGCTCCTCTTTCTCCCCCCATTCAAACCTCTGGATACAGAGTGGGGGGAAGAAGGGATTTGGAGTGCCCTACAATTGCAGATTAGAGTCTAAACTAGTATTTCATAAGGATTATGCAAGTAAAAGTAGCATTTAAACTAATGTAACTGACCTCCATAACAATTAAGACCATAAGTAAAAAATAGGAAAAAAAAATTTGTAATTTCTTTAGCACTAATGTGTGATTCTTAGAGCTCCAGAACAAGTAGCATTTCTTGATAAACTCATACAATAAGCACTGATTTGAAATCACAAAATACTATCTTTCAGAATTTTGTAATATCAAAAAGCCTTTAAGTAATAGCAGAATAAATCAACCACTCAGTGTGCCAGTGGAAAAAAATTTTTTAATCTGAACTGAATTATATTACATTTTTGCTTCATGTGTGATATTTCTTCCCTCATGATTTAACACTATATAAAGATTGAGGTTCATTTAAAATTATTTCTAAAATTGATTCATTCATGTATTAGCTTAAAAAATACCTCCCTTTAATTTTAAAGTGGATCCTGAATTCTCAGAACTTTGTTCTCTACCTGTTTCTAGGTGTCTGAACTTCTATACTTAGGAGATGATTTACCACAATAATGAATAATAACCCGTATTCTGGTTCTTCCCTTTAAGTAGCTCTTGATTAATTTAGACAACTCTGGAACATCAGGTTATAATGAACAGAAGTGATATTCAAAACTCAGTGCTGTATAAACTCACAAGGCTGTCATAAATGACACAAGCAACTGTTCTGGGCTTACACTTTTATCTAATTAATGGGCTGCACATGCCTGGAATGACTAATACTTTACAGTTTCTTCCTGATAGTTTTCTAATATTATGAATGACATGAAAATATATTACATATCCTATTATGACTATTTTCCCTGTGGGAAAAGAAAGTAGCTTCATGCATTTTCTTCAAACTTATCACATACGTAAAAGTGAAAGACACTTACCTTCAGCACATGGAAGATCTACTCCGAAACTGGCTATCAGAATTGCACATATCTCTTCTGCTTCTTTTGCTTAAGAGTAACTAGTAGAAACAACAGAAATTTTCTGGATACATTTCTGGATAAGGAATTGACTGGATGGTTGCACGCAGAGAGTAGTGATCAACAGCACAATGTCCACCTGGACACCAGTGACAAGTGGCGTCCCTCAGGGGTCAGTGCTGGCACCAGTGCTGTTTAACATCTTTGTCAGTGACATGGACAGAGCAATCGAGTGCACCCTCAGCAAGTTTGCAGATGACACCAAGCTGTGTGGCACAGTTGACTTGCTGGAGGGCAGGAATGCTATTCAGAGGGACCTTGACATCCTGGAGAGGTGGGCCCAGGCTAACCTCATGAAATTTAACAAGGCCAAGTGTAAGGTCCTGCACCTGGATTGGTGCAATCCCAAGCACAAATCCAGGCTGGGCAGTGACTGGCTGGAGAGCAGCTCTGAGGAAAAGGCCCTGGG
>VWZI01008727.1:0-12312 GCA_013396835.1 Psilopogon haemacephalus | reverse complement strand
TTCTTCACAGCGAGGGTGGCGAGGCACTGGAACGGGTTGCCAAGGGAGGTTGTGGCTGCTTCCTCCATAGATGTGTTCAAGGCCAGGCTGGATGAGGTCTTGAGCGACCCGATCTAATGAGAGGTGTCCCTGCCTATGGCTGGGGGTTGGAACTGGATGATCTTTAAGGTCTCTTCCAACCTAAACCATTCTGTGATTCTATGATTTTAAGGCAGCAATACCCCAGTTTTGTAGTGGCTTCGTCTATAACTTTCTGATCAGATACTCTTATTTTAAATCTTTACTGTCCTATGAGTTCTCTCTATTAACCAGTGTAGAGTGTCTAAATATTCAAGGGTAAGTAAATGTCACATAATGCAGATTCAGCCTTTGATAATAATTTTGAGAATAAAATGCATGACAATGATCTTGTCTGTTCAGCAACACAGTTTGCTAAAGTCTTTGATTAAAAAAAAACAAAACAAAAAAAACCAAAAAAAACCCACACAAGAAAAAAAAAACCAAACAACTATTGCTTAGCCCCTTTCCTAGTCTTTCTTTGTGGGAATGCCTACTCTGCCCTCACTCTGTTGTAGCTGGAAGTTATGGACTTGCTAGCATCAGCTAAGAACTTCACTAGTTTTTCTTAAGTGGTAGCTTGAGAAATTTGTGCATATGGCTAGCTTATGTCTGCCTTCAGAAAACATCCTTTCAAATGTATGAGTCACAGTACCACATGTTTTCAGCCTGAGCACACTGTTTTTTGACAGAAAGCCTGTACAGATACTGGAATATATGCATATCTGTCTATGCCCATGTGTGGCATCTGTGTGACAAAACTCCAAAACTTAAGATCAACTTACTCTAAACTCTTCCTTAGACTTACAGATATTTACTGAAATACAGTACAACTATTGTAAGTTCATTCATTTTCTCAAATTTCTGTTTTGTAAACAAAGGAAACATGTTCTAATATTAAATTTATGCAAATTGGAGAAAATAAATTAACTGGAAAGGACAGATCCATGTAACACATAAGCAACTTCATTTTACATCAATGCTATCCTGTGTACAACTGTCTGCTATGGTCACTCATATAAAAAAAAAAAAGCTTTCATGACTTTTCTGCAATACTTATTGAATTTTTTCACCAGCTGGTTTGTATCTGTCTCCTCATGTTCTACTTCAGAGATAGTTTTTAATTCCTGCTGATTTTAAGAGCCAGTTTCCCATGCAGTTTAATCACAAGAGGTAACATCTAATAACAATTTTGTTATGTGTATGCACAAGAAATGCAGTTGGTAAAAAATGATATATTGTCTTTAACTACTTCAAATTAAAAAAAAAAGGAAACAAACACTCCCAATGAAAAAAAAAACCAAACTCAAAACCAAACAAGAATCAATCCAACATATTATTCAAGAAAATTATTTTGTATTCAAAGGCTTCTGTAGTTTCCAGAAGGAAGCACATACCTGTTTGACAAGTTGAAATACTAGACTATTTGAACTGGTTTATCTGTAGAAGCAGCTCACCTAGCGCAAGAATGTTTGTCATAGATATATGACTAAATTATTTTTTAATATTTGTAATGCATTTTAAAATTATTTATTAATATACAAATTATTACCTGTAACTGTAGTAGGTTAGAACTAGGCTGAGATGGGGTTAATTCTCCTCTAATGCTGTGTTTTTTGGTGCTGGGCTGAGCACCCAGGCTGGGGTTTTGTTGTTTTTTTGTTGTTTTTTTTTTTCTCAACCCCGCCCCGAAATGCTAGGAGGACAGAGCTGAACCAGGTGATCCAGACTTGCCAAAGGGATATTCCATGCCATATGACATCAGCTCAGATATAAGAAGGCAGTAATAGAAGAAAATTTAGGAAGATTCATCTATTGCATCTGTTCTCCAGCAGTAACCATCAAGCATAGAAAGCCCTGCTTCCAAGACCAAAACCTTGTCCATCTGATGGGAAGTAGAAATTAACATCTCTCTTTGCTTCTGCTTCCATGCAGTCTGTTGCTTTTGCTTGTTTTCATTATTAAATTGCTTCTATCTTATAAGTGGCCTTTGTAATATTTTTCCCCTCTCCCCTGCCCATTTAAGAGGGGAAGTGATAGAGTGGTCTGGTGAGCATTTGGCCCCCAGCTTGGGCAAAACCACCTTTTTGGTGCCAAAACCCGGGAAAGCATAATAGCAGCAGTTTTCCTGTAAGCCTGCTTAAAATACAAGCGTCTGTGCTGGTCACAGAGCTTGTTACTAATACTTGCCTTGTTTCAAAAATATTTCATTTGTTTGGGAACATGACGAGACAGATAATGGGAATGTGTCTGTTTGTTGTCCTTGTGGGCTTGCTATTATGTGGAAGTTATGCTGGAGGGGTTATAATTTCTTTCTCCCCATTTGAAATTAATTTAGAAAATTTTATTATGCAAGCCCCCAAGGTTTTGACCCACCCGTATGTCAGTTCTCTAATATTGCTGACTAACATCACTGGCTTGCTACGAGTTTTGTGGAGTATGATATTATCTTGGTACGAAAGGAGACAACCTATGAGGGGAGACAGATGTGCTTTGAGGCGGCCGGTCTCTGGGTGGCATGGGGTGTGGAAGGACTTGGGCAGATTCTTAGGATGGTTATAACCTCCCATAGCCTGGGACTTTACCCCAGAAAAGGTGAGCAGTCCTGCTAGACTGACTCGCCGTTTGACAGAAGGGTGCCTTGCCTACCCCAGTGAAAGCCAGCAGCTTCTTGCACTTTATTGGGGCCTGGCCTGTGCTTATCAAGCCACAGTTCAGTACTCTAAAAGGACTGTGACTGAGGCAGGCATCCAAAAGGACTGTGGCTGAGGCAGGCACCTCAACTGAGGATACCATGGTTGAGATGGAGACACAAACAACAACCAGAGAAATTGCCCCAGTAGTGAAAAAGAAACAGTGGAAAACAAAGTCAACAGGCCCTTATCAATGATTAATAAGGGAGAAAGAAGACTCTTGTGCTTCTTTGGAGGATTTGAGTGAGAAATTAGACTACTGCTGAGAGAGGTAAACACAGTATGTCACTTCACCAGAGCTTTACTGAGAAAGAAAAAAAAAAAGTTGTTTTTAAGGATTGTACCCAAAACACTAGATATCAGACAGTTTCTGACCACTCTGGATGCGGCTGCTTCTCTTTGCATAGTCTCCTTTCCCTTTGCCTTGGTAGCTAATTCTCAGTAAAACTACTAACTTCTTTCTACTACTAATCCCCCTGGCCCATCTATCTCTGCTTATCTGCAGCATCAACCGGTGGTGAGATAAGACTGGAGAAGGGGGAAAAGGTGGTAGGGGGTGGTTGGTTACCCCTCTCTTGGGGATTTTGGTCTCTGGGAGGGGTGTGGTGTCTGTATTACCTTTTCATTGTATATATCTGTAAATATCTCTTATAGCTTGTAAATTTTTGCTTGTTTATTGTGCATTGCGGTAAATATAAAGCTCCATTTATTAACTTCCTGTGTTTCTGAGTCCTATCCAGGGTTTATAAAAGGTGGGGGGGGAGGTAACTGCTAAACCACCACAACTCTTATCAGGGGGTTGATCCATCATTGGGGAGATCGAAGGCATGAGTGAGATAAAGCAAGAAGCAGAGACTATTCAGTCCCTAACCTCAGCAGAGCTGAGAGATATTTATAAGGATTACAGCCACCAGCCAGGAGAGCGGATTGCCACTTGGCTGCTCCTGTGCTGGGATAATGGGGCTAATAATCAGCTGCTAGAAGCAAAAGAGGCCCAGCAATTTGGAGCCATTGCCAGGAACAGAGGAATCAAGAAAGGAATTGGAAAGGCATATGAAGTCTCTGGAAATTACTCCTGTTAGGTGTAAGGGCAAAGTACCCATGTAAGGAGGACCTCATGAGTTTCCCAGGGAAGTGGAACAATGTAGATGAAGGTATCCAGTGCCTAAGGCAATTAGCAGTGGTGCTACTTATCTATAGTGACCTAGATGACCCAAGGATATACACAGATCCAGATGATGTCCCCTGTACATGGGCCATGTGGAGGAAGGTGATTCAAGGTGCCTCAGCATCATACTCAAGCAGCTTGGCATTGATGTATCATTTGGATCAGGATACAGAGCCTGTGAAGGTAGCGTCAATCTGGCTCCAGAACTTTGAGGATAACCTCTGTACCAACTCAGTCCCACAAGCTAATGCCTCATCTACCAGGTACACCCCAAGAAATGACTCCTCTCCGGCCCCAGTCAGAGGGAAAGGGAGCCCCAGACATATGCCACATGGAGCACTTAGGTTTTTCCTGTGTGACCAGGGGAGGACATGAGGAAGTGGGATTGTGAGCTCACTCCTCAATTGAAGGCTTGTGTGCATGACTAAGAGGGAAGACAGTGGTCAAGAAGGGACCATCTAAAAAGGCGGTAAAGATTGCTGCTGTAGAGGGTCAGGAGAGCAATCAACGATCATCCAGGTGGAAAATAACTGAGCTTACACCTCTTGATTCTGATGAGGGGGCCTCTGGCCAGGCACCAGTAAGATCAGACAGCAAATACTCTGATGAAAACCAGGAGTAGAGGGTCCCTGCCTTCGACCAGGAGGAGGAAAGGGACAACAGAGTATACTGGACTGTGTGGATTCGGTGGCCTGGCACATCGAAGCCACAGAAGTATAAAGCATTGGTAGATACTGGTGCGCAGTGCACAATGATGCCATCAGGGCACAAAGGTGCTGAATCCATCTGGATCTCTGGAGTAATGGGAGGATGCCAGGAGCTGTCTGTACTACAAGCTGACTTGAGCCTAACAGGGAACGAGTGGGAAAAGCATCCCATTGTGACTGGCCCAGATGCCCCTTGTATTCTTTGTATAGATTACCTCAAGAGAGGGTACTTCAAGGACCCAATGGGCTATTGGTGGGTTTTTGGTGTGGCCACAGTGAATGCAGAGAAGATCAGACAGCTGTGTACGCTGCCTGGCCTTTAAGAAAATCCTTTTGTCGTGGGGTTGCTGTGGGTTGAAGAGCAACATCTGCCAATTGTTACCAGGACAGTGCACCAGTGACAATATCACACAAACCAGGACTCCCTAGTTCCCATCCATGAACTGATTCATCAACTGGAGATCCAAGGAGTGATCAGCAAAACACACTAACCTTTCAACAGTCCCATCTGGCCAGTGCAGAAATCTGATGGAGGGTGGAGATTAACTGTGGACTACCGTGGCCTGAATGAAGTGACACCACTACTAAGTGCTGCAGTACATGATATGCTGGAGCTCCAATATGAGCTAGAGTCAAAGGCAGCCAAGTGGTATGCTACTAATAGACATCACCAATGCATTCTTCTCAATTCCATTGGCAGCAGAGTGCAGGCCACGATTTGCTTTCACCTGGAGGGGTGAGCAATATACTTGGAATTGACTGCCCCAGGGGTGGAAACACAGCTCCACCATTTGTCACGGACTGATCCAGACTGTACTGGAAAAAGCTGACGCCCCTGAACATCTACAGTACATTGATGACATTGTGTGGGGTGACAAGGCAAAGAAAGTGTTCAAGAAAGGAGAAAAAAATCATCCAGGTCCTTCTGAAGGCTGCATTCACCATAAAGAAAAGCAAAGTCAAAGGACCTACATAAGAAATCCATCTCTTGGGAATAAAATGGCAGGACGGACATCATCATGTACTCATGGATGTAGTCAACAAGATAGCAACCATGTCCTCACCAACAAGAAAGAGACACGGTCTTTCCTAGGTCTTGTGGCATTCTGGAGAATGCATGTTCCAAGTTACAGTCAGCTTGTGAGTGCTCTCTATTGAGTATCCTGAAAAAAGAATCATTTTGAGTGGAGCATCGAACAGCAACAAGCCTTCAAACAAATCAAAGAAGAAATAGCTCTTGCAGTAGAACTTGGGCCTATCTGAACAGGACCATTGGTGCAAAATATCCTCTACAGTGCAGCCGGGGAGCATGATCTCACTTGGAGTCTCTGGCCGAAGACATCAGGTGAAACCCAAGGTTGGCCATTGGGTTTTTGGAGTAGAGGATATCAAGGATCAGAAGCCCACTATACACCAACTGAGAAGGAGATCTTAGCAGCCTATGAAGGAGTTTGAGCTGCTTCAGAGGTAGTGGGTACAGAAGCACCTCTCCTCTTAGCACCCATGTTGCCTGTGCTACAATGGATATTCAGAGGAAACATTTCCTCTATACATCACACAACCAGTGCTACCTGGAGTAAGTGGGTAGCACTGATTACACAGCGAGCCTGTCTGGGGAAACCCAATGATTCAGAGATTCTGGAAGAGATTATGGACTGGCCAGAAGGCAGAGATTTTGAAGCATCACCTGAGGAAGTGGTTCGTGCACAAGAGGCACCACCACACAATGAGTAACCTGAAGATGAAAAGTGTTACGCTTTGTTTACTGATGGATCCTGTTGCATAGTAGGAAACCGTCGGAAGTGGAAAGCTGCTGTGTGGAGTCCTATGTGACAAGGACTTGAGGCCACTGAAGAAAGAGAATCAAGTCAATATGCAGAAGAGAAAGCTATCCAGCTGGCTCTTAAGATTGCTGAGAGAGAAAAGTGGCCAGTACTCTATCTTTATACAGATTCCTGGATGGTGGCCAATGCCCTGTGGGGGTGGTTACAACAATGGAAGAAGACCAATTGGCAGCACAGAGGTAAGCCTATTTGGGCTGCTTCATTGTCGCAGGATATTGTTGCTTGGGTAAAAAACATAACTCTGAAAGTATGTCATGTTGATGCTCATGTAACCTAAGAGCTGTGCCAATGAAGAGCATCAAAATAATGAGCAGGTAGACCAGGCTGCCAGAATTGAGGTAGCTCAAGTGGAGCCGGACTGGGAGCATAAGCTGTTTGTATCTTGACGGGCCCATGAAACGTCAAGACAGCTATGAAGAGATGCTACATACAGATGGGCTTGTGACTGAGAGGTGGACCTGACCATGGAAGCCATCACACAGGTCACACATGACTGTGAAATATGTGCTGAAATCAAGTGAGCTACCAGAGTTAAATCTCCCTGGAACAAAGGCCAGTGGCCAGGTTTTCACTATGGTGAGGCCTGACAGATTGATTATATTGGACCACTGCCACAAACATGCCAGGGCAAGTGCTACATCCTAACCATGGTAGAGGCAACTACAGGTTGGTTGGAAACGTACCCAGTAAACCATGCCACTGCAAGAAACACCATCTTAGGCCTCGAAAGACAAATCTTATGGCGACATGGTACCCCTGAGCGGATTGAATCTGACAACGGGACTCACTTCAGGAATAATGCCATCAGTTCCTGGGCATTGAGTGGGTGTATCGCCACTGCCATTGAGACATGGCATTGAGTGGGTGTATCGCATTCCCTATCACCCACGAGCCTCTGGAAAGTTTGAAAGGTTCAAGGGACTGTTAAAGACCATGGTGAGGCCATTGGGTAATGGGGCATGGAAACACTGGGATGCAAATTTAGCAGAAGCCACTTGGCTGGTTAATTCCAGAGGATCTGCTAACTGTCCTGGCTCTGCCCAAACAGAACCTTAACACACTGCGCGTAGAGATAAGGTCCCTATAGTGCACATGGGAAAGTAGCTAGGAAAAACAGTGTGGGTTGCTCCTCCTGTGGGGAAAGGCAAACCCATTCATGGGATTGCCTTTGCTCAAGGGCCTGGATGTACTTGGTGGGTGATGAGAAAAGATGGGGAAACTCAGTGTGTGCCCCAAGGAAATTAGGCACTGGGGGAAAAATAACCTGGAGTGTGAGTTGTGTGTTGAAGGAGGTAATGTGTTGAAAAGGACCCACACTGATACTAAACAAGAGTGAGACAGTGGCTGAAACCAAGCTGGTGTTGGTAGCCAACAGAGGAATACCCTGCTGCAATTGTAATGCAATTTTAAATTATTTATTAATATACAAATTATTGTCCGAAACTTATTAATAATATTCAAAGGTTTGGGTGTTTGGTGGTGATGACTATTTGTACAAGGGAGTGTCCTCAGGCAAACATAAACAGTGTTAAACAGTTTTCAAACAATTTAGCAAAACTAGCAAAGTGCAAAACGGTAAACTTTCGGAGAGATTCTTACAGTGCAATATACCCCTTGCCCTCTAGGTGAATGCGAAAGGCTCCTTTCTGCTCAATCAGAAGGCATAATTACAGACTAAACATCAGCAAAGTAAAAAGCTTTAGTTACAAAGAGGCTTTCTAGAGTATTTACACACAAATTAATATATATGGATTTCCAGGACTGCCTCGTCTTCTCCAAAATGAACAATCCCCAGCTCCCTCAGCCGCTCCTCATAGGGTTTGTGCTCCAGGCCCCTCACCAGCCTTGTTGCCCTTCACTGGACATGTTCAAGTACCTCAACATCTTTCTTAAATTCAGGAGCCCAGAAGCAGGCACAGTACTCAAGGTGTGCTCTGACCAGTGCTGAGTCCAGGGGCAGAATGACCTCCCTGGTCCTGCTGGCCACATTATTCCTGATACAGGCCAGGATGCTGTTGGCTTTCTTGGCCACCTGGGCACGTTGCTGGCTCATGTTCAGCCTACCATCTACCAGCATCCCCAGGTTGCTCTCTGCCTGGATACTTTCTAGCCACTTTGTAACCAGCCTGTTGTGCTACATAGGGTTATTGTGGCCAAAGTGCAGAACCCAGCACTTGGCCTTATTAAAACTCACGGGTTTGGATTGCACCCCTCTATCCAGCCCATCCAGATCCCTCTGCAGAGCCCTCCTACCCTTTAACAGATCAACACATGCTCCCAACCTAGTGTCATCTGCAAACTGATGGTGGCTTCAATTCCCTCATCCAGATCATCAATGAAGATATAAAACAGGACTGGGCCCAGTACTGATCTCTGGGGCATACCACTCATGACTGGCTGCAAACTGGATTCACCATTCACCAACACCCACCACCCTCTTAGCCCAGCCATCCATCCAGTTCTTAACCCATCAGAGACTGCCCCTGTCCAAGCCATGGGCTGCCAGCTTGGACAGGAGTTTGTTGTGGCTGACAGTGTCAAAGGCCTGGCTGAAGTCCAGGGGGGCTACATCCACAGCCTTCCCTACATCCACCAGGCAGGTCACCTGGTCATAAAAAGAGATCAAGTTGGTCTAGCAGGACCTGCCCATCCTAAATCCATGATGGCTAGATCTGATCTCCTGTCCATCCTGCAGGTTTCCTGCGATTGCACTCAGGATGGTCTGTTCCATTATCTTGCATGGCACTGAGGTCAGGCTGACAGGTCAGTAATTTCCTAGGTTCTCCTTCTGACCCTTCTTGTGGATGGGCACCACATTGGCCAGCTCCCAGTCTTCAGGGACCTCTCCAATGAGCCAGGACTATTGATAAATGATGGAGAGTGGCTTGGTGAGCTCATCTGCCAGCTCTCTCATCATCCTAGGGTGGATCCCATCTCATCCCATTAAGTCTGTTAGGTCCATTTTGATCTATTTGAAAATTTCCCTACAGCACCTGTATATGGCTTGTCTTCAGACCAGTGTACCCTGGCTTCTTGCTCCCTACCCCTGAGCTGGAATGATCCTTCCTCTGCCATAAATTGCTGCTGTTCATAGAAACATGCCAGCAGTGCTGCTTTCCCTGTACTGCTAAAGCAGTGCTGCTCCACAAGATCTCCCTTGTGGAAGCTGTGTCTGGAGACACTTTGACTTTGGTGGGTTCCATTTGCATTGGTCTTATGCTATGTGGTTCCACAACTGAATTAAAAAACTTGCAGTTTCCCGAGGCTACTGCAAAGAAGATCCAAGAACCATCCTCAAATTGCTACTCTACTCCTGTGAGCAAATCTCTCAGCCTTTACCTAAGGCTCTGTTCTGCCTCTGATTTCAAAGTGGAGTAAAGATATCTTGTGCCTTAGCCTTTTCCAGTTTCTGACTTTCCTAGAATATAAAAAATTGGCCATAAGCATCCTTGTGAAAATTCCCAACTGAATTAGAACCTGTAAGTAAAATTTAACTAGTTTTGTATATAGCTTTGGGGTGAGGCGTTTCAGGAAAATAAGAATAAGCATAATTTTATAATTCCTGCTTCATCAAATTATTCACAATCAAATCAGCAGGCAACTGTGATGTTTTACTAGTTGGGTTTAACTTGCTCTCTCTCACTATGTGAGCTGGTTTGAACTAATTGGAGGATTTGAATGAGAAATTAGACTAGAGGCTGAGAAAGGAAAACACTGATGGTGCTACTTCACTCATAGGTTTACTGAAAAACGAAAAAAATATTTAAGAATTGTAACGCAAACATAGATAAGACAGAGTTGCTTTGAGCAGTGGCTGCTGCTGCATGGCACTCTCTCCCTGCTTTCTTAGCTGAATAATTTCACAAACTCCTTTCCTGCTGCTAAACCCCCTGGCCAATCTGCCTTCACTTATATGTTGCGTAAAACAGATGATGAGATAAGACTGAGAAGCGGAGAAGGTGGTAGGGTGGTTAGAAACTCCTCTTAGGGATTTTTGATCTCTGGGAGGAGTGTGGTGTTTCTGTATTACCTTTTTATTGTATATATCTGTAAATATCTGTTATATATTGTAAATATCTTCTTGCATATTGTGCAAAGCTATAAATATAAAGCTTCATTTATTAACTTCCAGATGACTGATTTATTTCAAAGTGTGGGGGGTGGGTAACTGCCGAACCACCACACCATGCAAACTTTGGTGAGACCTACGTAAGCAAGCTCTCAGGCTACGAGCAGCTTACTTGCTTTCAATATCTGTAACTGCTACTGGCAGTAATGCAGCTTGCTCAGGGGCACTTGGGTCTCCCAGTCTTACCCCTTCTGCATGGTCCAGGCTGTTGTTTCCTGCCAGTGGGCTTGTTCGTTCTACAGCTAACCAGTTTGAGGCAGTGACTTGCCTATAGCATGAAGGGCACTTAATGCTTCTATGTGTTAAAGTGAGTCATGGCAAAGTTTCCAGGTAGGTGAGGCAGCAAGGCTGGGTATTAAGCAGCAAGGCTGGATATAGTAACTTGGCAAAGCAAGGCATGTCATGGCAAGTTGTTTACAAATTTTGGCCTACATTTATCAATTGACTAAATCTTAATTACTCCAATGGGCAAATGAGATAAGCACATCCATTAACCAATGAGAATGGCACATCACCAGAACTAACCATATTAGGTGAAGCCATGGGCTTGCTTTACCCAAATTTGGGCAAACATAGGCCTTACACAAGGTAGGAACAAGACAAGTGTATGCACCTTGTTTACCACAGGATGTAAACTGGAACAAAATAATTCTAGTCAAGCCAGGGTCCTTGGACTCAGTGGCTCCAGGTTTTTTGTCCTTTTTTTCCACATCTCTCCCCACTCTGGAGGGAAAGGTAGTGGGGAACCACACCTGGACATGCCAGGATGCATATTAGGCTGATTTTTGTCCTACCTGTGAGAGTCCGAAATCTCCTTTTTTAAAATAAATTAAGATAAGGATTGTTTTTGTTTCCTTCCCAAGCTCAATGTTCCTGGCCAAATGCTTAGAAAATTACTAGAGGCACAGCACGTTTGTTGCCATCCCTGTTTCAGCCCAGGGTCCTAGTAAAATGCTTCAGGACGTAAATACCCTGGCTTTGTGACTTTCTGGGGTTTCAGCCCAGCTTGAATGCCCAGAATGCCAGGCATCAGCAACCTCGAAGAGAAAAGGCTTATGGAATATGTGTATTCAAGGGTATTAATAGGTAAGTGGCACAGGGAAGGGGTAAGGCCCTCCCTGGTGACACTGTTGGACCCCTGCAAATATATGAAAATGCACAAGAAGATTCCCTGGGGAGCTGAACCTGGACATCAATCTAAGACTGGCACTGGAAAAAAATGTATAAAAGACCTGAGAAAAGCCTGCCAAGAAGAAGAACTCAAGGAACAACTTCGCCAGAACAACTCCAGAAGAAGAACTCCTGATGAACTCTATGGAATATCCCTAGACCACTGTGTTGGTTTGAGCTAATTGGAGAATTTGAGTGAGAATTAAACATACTGAGTCACCCAGTTTCACTGAGAGAGAAGAAAGAAGATTGTTTTGAGAATGTTCCCAAAACATCCAGATAAACCAGTGTGCTTGCGCAGTCAGTCGGCTCTGGGTCCGCGCAGGCTTCAGCAGCTTCTTTCCTTTGTCTCTCTGCCTTTGAACTAATTCAGGGTAAAATCACTAAAACCATTCATTCCTTCCTGCCACTAATCTTTCTGACCGATCTTCAGCTTATCTGCAGCATCGTCAAGTGGTGAGATAAGCTGGGGGAAAGGGGAAAGGTGGTACAGGGGAAATTTGTTTTTCCTCTCTTGGGGATTTTGGTCTCCAGGAGGGGTGTG
>VWZI01008721.1:47407-64682 GCA_013396835.1 Psilopogon haemacephalus | reverse complement strand
AAAAAAAAAATTAGCATTTCTCACTGCTGACTCTCAGCTTCTTATTCTGACAGTGATCAATATTGTTTCCCTTCAATTAGCCAGTTTTTTGTTACTGATATAATGCCAGTCAAAGGAAGGGAAGGCAGTGAGAGTGTAACAGCAGTGCAACCATTGCTCCAAAAGCAGGAAGCTTTGGACCCGGAATGCATCAAGAAAATATAATGAGAGCTGATGGAGAAAAATAAGGGAGGGAAGACTTCCTCACAAGGAGGTTTTAAGTAGAGTCTGGCAATGATCTCCCAAAGGAAGCAGTGGAAGTCTGGTCATTTAAATCAATTAAAACTAAGCAGAGCATCACACTCCACAGCACTCTGTAAGGAGAACAGCAGTGTTGGACTGAGCTCAAATGGATTTCACAAGCTTATGTTCTGCAAGGCTGCTCTCGGTGTTTTGCTGGTAAATTCAGTATAGAATCATAGAATCATGGAATGGTTTTGGTTGGAAGGGACCTCAAAGCTCATCTAGTTCCAACCCCTGGCCACAGGCAGGGACACCTCCCACTAGAACAGGTCGCTCAAGGCTCATTCAATCTGGACTTGAACACCTCCAGGGTGGTTGTGGATCACAGAATCAAAGATCACATTCTGTGATTCTGTGATCCACAACCTCCCTGGGCAACCTGTACCAGTGTCTCACCACCCTCACTGCAAACAACTTCCTCCTAACATCCACTTTCAATTTCCCATCTGCCATTTTAAACCCATTCCTCCTCATCCTGGTATTACAAGACCTTGTCAATAGTCCCTCCCTTCCTGTGGCCCCCTTCAGATGCTGGAAGGCTACTCCTAAGTCTCCTGGAAGCCTTCTATTCTCCAGACTGAAAAGCCCCAACTCTCTCACCCTGTTCTCATCGTAGAGCTGCTCCAGCCCTCTGATCATCTTGGTGGCCTCCTCTGGACTGGCTCCAGCAGTTCCATGTCCTTCTTGTGCTGGGGGCTGCAGAGCTGCAGACAGTGCTGCAGGTGGGGTGTGAGGAGAGCAGAGCCAAGGGGCACAATCCCCTCCCTTGTCCTGCTGGCAACACATCTCTTGCTGCAGCCCAGCACACAGTTGCTGTCTGGGCTGCACTCACACTGCAGCCTCATCTTCAGCTTTGCATCAGCCCAGACCCCCAGGTCCTGTTCCTCAGGACTGCTCTCAGCCATTCCCCACCTGCACAGGCTGCAGAGCTGTGCCCAGGCCAACCTCAGGACATTCAACAAGGCCAAGTGTAAGGTCCTGCACCTGGGTGGGTGCAATCCCAAGCACAACTGCAGGCTGGGTGGGGAATGGCTGAGAGCAGCCCTGAGGAACAGGACCTGGGGGTTTGGGCTGATGCAAAGTTGGGGCTCTACAGCCTGGAGAAGAGAAGGCTTCCAGGAAACCTTATAGTAGCCTTACAGTAGTATTTGAAGGGGGCTACAGGAGGGCGGGGGAGAGACTATTCACAAGGTCTTGTAATGACAGGACGAGGAGGAATGGTGAATGACAGAAGGGAGATTGAAACTGGATGTTAGGAGGAAGTTCTTTACAGTGAGGGTGGTGAGACACTGGCACAGGTTGCCCAGGGAGGTTGTGGCTGCTCCCTCCCTGGAGGTGTTCAAGTCCAGGTTAGATGAAGCCTTGAGCAACCTGTTCTAGTGGGAGGTGTCCCTGCCTATGGCACAGGGGGGTTGGAACTGGCTGAGATTTGAGGTCTCTTCCAACCTAAACCATTCTATGATAAGGGAAAAGAAACCTCCCAGACGCTGAGCTCTTTGGTTTGCTTTTCTCGTCTCTGTGGGCATTTCTGTTTGTAAATGTGTATTTTACCTTTTTCTCTGCCTGGTTTTCTCCTGGCCAGTCAATTCCATTTAAACAGCAGAAATGGACACAAGTTTGGTAGACAATCAGAGGGCCAGGAACAGGGACTCAGTGTATGAGCTTGGCCAAAGTGCCCGGCAGAGATTCCTACAAACTGATCTACCTCCTTATATATCCATTTACATGGGAAAATAAGGTTGAACAGCAGACAAATCTTGGACATATGGCACCTTGTTTACAGTAGGGGGAAAAAAATAAAGTGAGATGGTTGCTGGAGTGTGTTTTACCCAGCCAGCAAAGGTCTCTCTCATGTGTAAATGGAGACTGCTACAGCAGAGAAATGATCTGTTTCCTTCTGCAAACACAGATCAGCTCAGTTTTGCTGTTTCCACTGAATCAGTCAGGTCACAGCATTTTAAAGGGCTGTTCTGCCTTCTTCCTACAGAAATGCATGCGTGGAGGTAACAGAGGCAGCCTCCAAGCCTTTTCTTTCCCAACGTGCAGTGGTCGTAACTACATTACAGTGTCTCACCTAGAGTCATAGAATCATAGAGTGGTTTAGGTTGGAAGGGACCTCAAAGCTCATCAAGTTCCAACCCCCCTGTGCCACAGGCAGGGACACCTCCCACTAGAACAGGTCGCCCAAGGCCTTATCCAGCCTGGTCTTGAACACTTCCAGGGAGGGAGCAGCCACAACCTGTTCCTGTCTCTCACCACTCTCACTGCAAAGAGCTTCTTCCTAACATCCAGCTTCAATCTCTCCTCTGCCAGTTTAAACTCATTCCTCCTCATCCTGGCATTACAGAACCTTGTCAATAGTCACTCCCCAGCCCTCCTGTAGCCCCCTTCAGATACTACTATAAGGCTACTATAAGGTCTCCTGGAAGCCTTCTCTTCTCCAGGCTGCAGAGCCCCAACTGTCTCAGCCTGTCCTCATAGCAGAGTTGCTGCAGCTCTCTGAGCATCTTCGTAGCCCTCTTCTGGACTGGCTCCAGCAGTTCCATGTCCTTCTTGTGCTGGGGGCTGCAGAGCTGCAGACAGTGCTGCAGGTGGGGTGTGAGGAGAGCAGAGCCAAGGGGCACAATCCCCTCCCTTGCCCTGCTGCCCACAGCTGCTCTTGCTGCAGCCCAGCACACAGTTGCTGTCTGGGCTGCACTCACACTGCAGCCTCATCTTCAGCTTTGCATCAGCCCAGACCCCCAGGTCCTGTTCCTCAGGGCTGCTCTCAGCCATTCTCTACCCAGCCTGGAGCTGTGCTTGGGATTGCACCCAGCCAGGTGCAGGACCTTACACTTGGCCTCTCCATGGACTGGCTCCAACAGTTCCATGTCCTTCTGGTGTTGGGAGGTCCAGAGCTGTACACTTTCAGCCTTCTTGCCAGAATGCATCAGATGCAAGCAGTCCCAAATTATCAGGGCTGAGGCAGGGGACCTGCTGCAGGAGGTAAACCAATATTTGCAGAGCTTCAGGCAGCAGCAGTTGCAGTAGCTGTCACACTTGGCAGCAAGCTTTGAATCCATTTGCTAACAAAGTCACTGTTTCTGCAGCTTCAAGCATTGGCACTTGAGAGATTCCTCCCTGAGGGTGATGGCAAGTGCCCAGTGCTTGAAAATTTTCCCCTTCTGGGTCTGAAAATTGTGAGTGAGGGAAGTTGTGTCACCAGATAAGCGCTCAAAAGGAAGCTGAAGTGCATGCTTGAGCAGCATTTAAATAGTCCTTTACTAGAGGCATCATCAGCTGGCTGTTGTGGGAGCCCATGGTGCTGTCTCGAGCTCTGCTTCCCCTGCATTCAGCATACAACAGCTCTCTTGCTGCTGTTTGTTATCACAGTGGTTTCTCTGGAGCAAAAACCTGAGTCAGTGTGAGAGAGCAGCCTCACCGTGGCGTGTTATGAGTCAGCCCTGGAGCAGAGTGCAGGCAGGTGAAACTCTGGTCCAAGCACACAAAATGGTTTTAATTTCCTTTCCAGTCATTCCACCTAGTGGCCAAATGACACAAGTGCCAGGAGAGATAGATCTGGGCTTCAGCAGCAGTGTGGAAGAGGACCTGGGAGTGTTGATGGATACCTTCCAGTATCTGAAGGGGGCCTACAGGAAGGCTGGGGAGGGACTGTTCACAAGGTCTTGTCATGACAGGAAGAGGGGGAATGGGTTCAAACTGGCAGAGGAGAGATTTAAAGGGGATGTTAGGAGGAAGTTCTTCACAGTAAGGGTGGTGAGACACTGGCACAGGTTTCCCAGGGAGGTTGTGGCTGCTCCCTCCTTGGAGGTGTTCAAGGCCAGGCTGGATGAGGTCTTGAGCGACCTGTTCTAGTGGGAGGTGTCCCTGCCTATGGCACAGGGGAGTTGGAACTGGCTGAGCTTTGAGGTCTCTTCCAACCTAAACCATTCTATGATTCTATGACCAGGAGCAGGACATGATCAGGCAGTCTGAGCTTGTAGCCCTGAAGGCAAAGCCCAGCCTGGGCTGCATCCAGAGCAGCGTTGCCAGCAGAGCTAGAGAGGGACTCTGACACTGTCCTCTGCTCTGCTGAGACCTCACCTGCAGTGCTGCATCCAGCCCTCTGTATAGGACCTGATGGACAAGGTGCAGAGGAGGGCCACAAAAATGCTCAAGGGGTTGGAGGAGCTCGGCTACAAAGGCAGGCTGAGGGAGCTGGGAGTGTGCAGCCTGGAGAAGAGGAGGCTCTGGGCAGACCTCATAGCAGCCTGCCAGTGCCTGAAGGGGACTCCAGGAAGGCTGCAGAGAGACTGTTTGCAAAAGGCTGCAGAGACAGGATGAGGGCAATGGCTTCAAACTAGAGCAGAGCAGATTGAGATTGGATGTTAGGAACAAGTGGTAGAACACTGGGAGAGGTTGCCCAGGGAGGTGGTTGTGTCCCCATCCCTGGAGATATTAAAGGTGAGGCTGGACAGGGCTGTGGACAACCTGCTCTCGTTGAGGATGCCCCTGCTGACTGCAGGGCAGGGAGGGGTTGCACTAGATGACTTTTGGAGGTCCCTTCCAACCCAGACCAGTCTGTGATTCCAGCATCAGCAGAAGGCACCCAAACCCCCCCCAGACAGCATTTATAGCTGCTCCTGCAGAGCTTGCAAGAGGTGTAGCAACATGTAAGCCCTCACACTGAAGATCTTTATCGAAGAGTAACATTGGCCTGTGAGTAGCTCATTATGCTCCCAAGCAATTTGGTTAATCACGCTGCATAGATAGGGTGCAGATAGGCCTTTGGTGAGCTGATAATCTAACAAATAGGCAGCAAGTGGAACACTGATAAAGCAGAGATCAGTTTAATAGCCAGCTGTAAATCTAGGCAATTCTCTACCAGAGGCATGCTGCAAATCAGGGAGGTGCAAACCTGCCAAGGAGGTGCATGAAAGTCCACTGCTTCTTAAAATAGAACCAATCATAGAATGGTTTAGGTTGGAAGGGACCTCAAAGATCATCCAATTCCAATCCCCCTATGCCATAGGCAGGGACACCTCCCACTAGATCAGGACACTCAAGACCTCATCCAGCCTGGCCTTGAACACCTCCAGGGAGGGAGCAGCCACAGCCTCCCTGGGCAACCTGTTCCAGTGTCTCACCACCCTCACTGCAAAGAACTTCCTCCTAACACCCCCTTTAAATCTCCCCTCTGCCAGTTTAAACCCATTACCCCTTGTCTTGTCATTACAAGACCCTCCCCAGCCCTCCTGTATAGGCCCCCTTCAGATACTGGAAGGTTACTATAAGGTCTCCCCTAAGCTTTCTCTTCTCCAGGCTGCAGAGCCCCAACTCTCTCAGCCTGTCCTCATAGCATAGCTGCCATAGCCCTCTGAGCATCTTCATGGCCCTCCTCTGGACTCTATCCAACAGTTCCATGTCCTTCTTGTGCTGGGAGCTCCAGAACTGCACACAGTACTGCAGGTGGGGTCTGATGAGAGCAGAGTAAAGCAGATATGGTCATAATCCTGTGTATGGGCAAGCTGCTGGGAGCAGTTCTAGAGGTGTTGGGAATTATTTACCTGCCCATGGAAACCTGCATCACTCGTAATCCAGCATCACAAGTTCAGACCTGTGAGCAATAAAGTCTTGTTTCTGGAAGTCAAGATGTTCTTTAAAAATCTGAGAGTTCTGAGGCAGTGTAGAAAATCGGTAGGCTTTTCACTGGGGAGAACTGAATTATTCACTCAGATTCCACCCAGGGAGGTTGTGGCTGCTCCCTCCCTGGAGGTGTTCAAGGCCAGGCTGAATGAAGTCTTGAGCGACCTGTTCTAGTGGGAAGTGTCCCTGCTGTGGCACAGGGGGGTTGGAACTGGATGATCTTTGAGGTCTCTTCCGACCTAAACCATTCTATGATTCTGTGATTCCCTGGAAGGCCTTCCAAAATGGTACAGGGTAAGAGTCAGGAGAGGATCCCACATTTCTAACATCTTCAGCTTTCCATGCTGCCCCCAGCAGCAGCACCCCATAGCCAACCAGACAGCCCTCTGCTCTTGATGTTCTTGTAGTATCTGAAGGGGGCTACAGGAGGGCTGGGGAGGGACTATTGTCAAGGTCTTGTAGTGACAGGACCAGGAGGAATGGCTTTAAATTGGCAGAAGGGAAATTTAAACTGGATGTTAAGAGGAAGTTCTTTGCAGTGAGACACTGGCAGAGGTTGCCCAGGGAGGTTGTGGCTGCTCCCTCCCTGGTGTTTTTCAAGGCCAGGCTGGATGAGGCCTTGAGAGACCTGTTCTAGTGGGAGGTGTCCCTGCCTGTGGCACAGTGGGGGTTGGAACTTGATGATCTTTGAGTTCTCTTCCAACCTAAACCATTCTATGATTCTATGTATGCTAATCAGGGATCAGACCATCACAGACTCATGGCCTGATGTCTCATCAACCTCTGGAGCAGCTTCTTGGTCAGTGGGATTAATTCATTTGGAAAGTCAGGGAAAAAACAGGTCACTTGAGGATATATCCCACTTCTCCATTACAGTCTCCAGGTCCCTTTCTGCCAGGCAGCTTTTCAGCCACACTGCCCCAAGCCTGTGGCATTGCTTGGGGTTGTTGTGGCCCAAGTGCAGGACCTGGCATTTGGCCTCATTATCTAACTACACCGTGGAGGACTTTGGATGGTAGCAAGATGGTAACACTGGCAAATTCTCTCTCTTTTTCTGCAGGTCACTGTCAGGGGATTTGGTCCATTGCTGCAGTTTGCCTACACTGCTAAGCTGCTACTCAGCAGAGAAAACATCCAGGAGGTCATCCACTGCGCCGAGTTCCTGCGCATGCACAACCTGGAGGACTCCTGCTTCAGCTTCCTCCAGACACAACTGCTGAACAACGAAGATGGCCTCTTCCTCTGCAAAAAAGACACCACCTGTCAGCGCATGCATGATGAGGAGAACTCAGACGGAGACGAGGAGGAGACGATGGAGTCGGAGACGTCAAAAATATCTTGCCCAAGAGAGAGGATGCACCAAGAGCCTTTCAATTTTGAAGGCACCGTTGCTGGAGCGGACAAAGGCGAAGGGATGCTGCCTGACCCGGACATGCTGAGAGACAGCAAGGACAATTTGGACAAAGACGCAGTCACACGGTACCCCAGATACAAGAAGTACCAGCTTGCTTGTACCAAGAATGTCTACAACGCATCACACATCAGTACCTCAGGTTTTGCAAGCACATTCGGCGAGGAGAGCTCCGGAAACGGCCTCAAATCAGGACTTGCCGTGGGGCAGATAAAAAGCGAGCCTCAGAATGAGGAGAACGACGAGGAAAGCATCACGCTTTGCCTGTCTGGAGACGAACCCGACATCAGGGATAAAGAAGGGGATGTGGAAATGGACAGGAAACAGCCGAGCCCCACTGGCGTCGACAGGCCAAAGAGTGGCTCCTCCCCTTCTTGCTTGCGCTCTTTCTTCAACAGAACGAAAAGCATAGATTTGGTTGGCTTCCCCAGCACCTCCCAGCAGCACTTTGGCAGGAGTCCGGCGTGCCCTTTTGAAAAGGGGACAACTCAGGGCGACCACAAAACCGATTACGTCCCTTTCACGGGGAGCTACGGACAGTCCCATGCCGTGCAGAAGGATGCTTCTTCCAACTTCACAGTGGGGTCGCCGCTCAGGGGGCCCGGCTTCGAAACGCTCTGCAAGCAGGAAGGGGAGCTGGACAGGAGGAGCGTCATATTCTCTTCGAACGCCTGCGACCAAGTCAACACTTCGGTGCATTCGTATTCTGGCGTGAGCAGCTTGGACAAAGACCTCACCGAGCCTGTGCCAAAGGGCCTGTGGGCTGGCAGCAGCCAGTCTCTCCCCAGCTCTCAGACCTACTCGCACAGCGGACTGGCGGCTGATCACTTGCCGGGAAGGATGCGGCCCAACACCAGCTGTCCGGTGCCAATCAAAGTCTGCCCTCGTTCTCCTCCTCTGGAAACCAGGACCAGGACCTCCAGCTCGTGCTCTTCCTACTCCTACGCGGAGGACGGCAGCGGTGGCTCTCCCTGCAGCCTGCGTCTCTGCGAGCTCTCCTCTTCCCCGTGCTCCCAAGGCCCCCGGTTCCTGGCGCCCGAGCACCAGGAGCCTGGCGTGGTGGGGGATGGATTGTACAACCCGGTCCGAGCCCAGATTAAATGTGAGCCATCCTATGGAACAAACTCCAGCGATGAGTCTGGGTCATTCTCAGAAGCAGACAGTGAATCATGTCCTGTGCAAGACAGAGGGCATGAGGTAGGGATTTAAGATAAGTACGTGTGTTGCAGTCCTTGTGACCCACTTAATTGCTCCTTGATTGTCTCCAGCGACGTTGGCGTTTCCCCAGCGCTTTTCCTCCTTTGTAGAGGCGAAGAGTAACTTCTGCCTGTTCCCAGCTGAGTCCGTGTGGTTGGCTTGGTGTAAATAGGTCTGCTTGACCTCCAAGGCGTTGGGAGTTTGGGTATGGGACAATAGCAGACTGCTGACTAATGGTTGATGTGCTTAGGGATCTGCTAGAAGTTTCCAGTTTTCCCCTCTCCCTTGCCCACCTGCGTGGCACTAAGCACCATTCCTCGTCCTTACTTTGCAGAGGTGGATCCAGATCCACTTAGAATCATAGACTCATAGAATCAGTCAGGGTTGGAAGGGACCACAAGGATCATCTAGTTCTAACTCCCCTGCCACGGGCAGGAACACCCTGCCCTAAGGTGCAGAACTGACAAGAGGCTGTTGGTGTAACTTAGAATCATAGAATCAGTCAAAGTTGGAAGGGACCACAAGGATGAGCCAGTTCTAGCCTCCCTGCCATGCCCAGGGACACTCTACCCTAGAATAGGCTGGACAGAGCCTCATCCAGCCTGGCCTTAAACACCTCCAGGGATGTGGCCCCAACCACCTCCCTGGGCAACCCATTCCAGGGCCTCACCACTCTCATGGTATTCTTGTTGCTGTTAGAAGTTTCCATTTTTCCTCTCTCCCTTGCCCACCTGCATGGCACAAAGCACCATTCCTTGCCCTTACTTTGCGGAGGAGGGCCATGAAGATGATCAGAGGGCTGGAGCAGTTCTGCTATGAGGACAGGCTGAGAGAGTTGGGGCTCTGCAGCCTGGAGAAGAGAAGGCTTCCAGGAGACCTTATAGTAGCCTTCCAGTATCTAAAGGGGGCCTACAGGAGGGCTGGGGAGGGACTATTGACAAGGTCTTGTAATGACAGGACGAGGAGGAATGGGTTCAAACTGGTGGAGGGGAGATTTGAACGGGATGTTAGGAGGAAGTTCTTGACAGTGAGGGTGACGAGACACTGGCACAGGTTGCCCAGGGAGGTTGTGGCTGCTCCCTCCCTGGAGGTGTTCAAGGCCAGGCTGGATGAGGTCTTGAGCGACCTGTTCTAGTGGGAGGTGTCCCTGCCTGTGGCACAGGGGGGTTGGAACTGGATGATCTTTGAGGTCTCTTCCAACCTAAACCATTCTATGATTCTATGATTCTATGATCCAGATCCACTTCTCATTGCTGTTAGATGTTTCCAGTTTTCCTCTCTCCCTTGCCCACCTGCATGGCACAAAGCACCATTTCTCGTCCTTACTTTGCAGAGGTGGATCCAGATCCACTTCTCATTGCTGTTGGTGCACTTGAACAGCCTCATGCTGTAGCTCCACTGGCATGGAGCTTTGGTCAGCCCCCTTGAATAGTCTCTGCTCCGTGTTTCTAACAGCCTGACTAGAGGAGGCAGACAGAGTGGGAGGAGAAAGAGGTGTGAGATGACTTAAACAGTTGCACAGCTGCTCAGCCTCGGTTGTGGGAATGCTTTTAAAGTCATCTTCCCTCTGGTGTGTCTTGGACATGCAGGTAATGAGTTTAGACTCCATTAAGTGATAACTTGAGTTGATGTCTCCTGCCCTTGACCCCACTTTGTTCCGTGGTGAGCTCTAGCAGCCGCTGCATAAATGGATTCAAAGAGAAGCTACCCTTCAGTTTCCAGGACTGTTAGAATGGTAGGTGCCCGGTCTGGGCTTGAAGGGCAAGCTGTGAATTTCCACACACCTCTCTCCTGAGAGGATTCAAAAAGAGGACTCACTCTAAAAGTAGAGGTGAGCCAGCTGGAGGTGCTGTAGTTATGACTGGTTAACCATGATTGAATAAACTGTCTGTGTGAAGCATTAGTTGGAAAGAAGACTTAGGTTGTGGAGATGTGTTGTGGAGCCCAGAAGCTGCAAAAAGGTTGGATGTTTTAGTAGAGGTTCATGAGGGAACTGCATGAGCTGGAGAGCATCTGGGTGAAATTGGGCATCTGGCTCCACTCATACTACTGAAATGCTCCGCTGAGAGAATCACAGAATCAGTCAGGGTTGGAAGGGACCACAAGGATCAGCTAGTTCTAACCTCCTGCCATGGGCAGGGACACCCTACCATAGATCAGGCTGCACACAGCCTCTGCCAGCCTGGCTGCAAACACCTCCAGGAATGGGGCCCCAACCACCTCCGTGGCCAACCCATTCCAGCCTCTCACCACTCTAATGCTGGAGAACTTCCTCCTCACGTCCAGTCTAAATCTCCCCACTTTCAGCTTTGATCCATTCCCTCTACCATGTGCTTCACCATGGGTATCAGCGAGTGCAAGTTAGCATAGAATCATAGCTTCATCCAGCCTGGCCTTGAACACATCCAGGGAGGGAGCAGCCACAACCTCCCTGGGCAACCTGTGCAAGTGTCTTACCACCCTCACTGCAAACAACTTCCTCCTAACATCCAGTTTCAATCTCCCCTCTGCCAGTTTAAGCCCATTCCTCCTTGTCCTGTCATTACAAGACTTTGTCAATAGTCCCTCCCCAGCCTTCCTGTAGGCTCCTTTCAGATACTGGAAGGCGACTACAAGGTCTCCTGGAAGCCTTCTCTTCTCCAGGCTGAAAAGTCCCAACTCTCTCAGCCTGTCCTCATAGCAGAGCTGCTGCAGCCCTCTGAGCGTCTTCGTGGCCCTCCTCTGGACTTGCTCCAACGGTGCTAGGCATCATGGCTTGTCCCTGTATATGCACAAAGCAAGCCAGGTGGGGAGTGGGGGAGAGCAGAATAAAAGGGGGAGAATCCCTTGTCCTCATAGCAGAGGTGCTCCAGCCCTCTGATCATCTTTGTGGCCCTAAGTTTCTGGGGTTCACATGCTGTGAGTGCTTAGTTTGGATCCAAGCAGACTTTAGCTGTGGGCTGTGGATGAAAAGAATGAACTTTGCTTTATCCCTCAGTCTTTATTCCAGCCACATCCCAGGCTTTGGACAATACCTTTCAGACAGATGTGGGTGGTTCTTTTCGTAGGTTGCTTATGTCTAAGAGAGAGCTGAAGAGCCTGGAGAGCCTCTGGTGTCCTAATTCCTGTAATGTTGTATCAGTGTGTTCGAGAGGACACTTCTTGTTTGTCTTCATGTCCTGAGCAAGGTTCTGCATCTGGGTCAGGACATTTCCAAGCACTAATATAGGCTGGGCAGTGACTGGCTTGAGAGCAGACCTGAAGAAAAGGACTTGGGGTGCTGGTGGATGAGAGGCTCAGTATGAGCAGCCAGTGTGCACTTGCAGACCAGAAAGCCAACCAGATCCTGGGCTGCATCAAGTGTGGCCAGCAGGGCTTAGGGAGGTGATTCTCCCCCTCTGCACCCTCTGGTGAGACCCCACCTGGAGTACTGCATCTAGTTCAGGAGTTCCCATTTCAAGAAAGATCTGGACATGCTGGAGCATGTCCAGACAAGGGCCACAAGGATGATCAGAGGGAGCTCATAGAAGCTGTTTTCCTATGAGGACGGGCTAAGAGAATTGGGGCTGTTCAGTCTGGAGAGGAGAAGGCTCCCAGGAGACCTTATTGTGGTCTTCCAGTACCTGAAGGGGGCATACAGGAAGCTGGGGAGGGACTTTTTAGGCTGTCAGGCAGTGATAGGACTGTGGGGAATGGATCCAAGCTAGAGGAGGAGAGATTAAAATTGGATGTTAGGAAGAAGTTCTTCACCATGAGGGTGAGTGAGACACTGGAACAGGTGTTGCCCAGGGAGGTGGTTCTGTGATCCTGTGGTGGAAGCCTCATCCTTGGATGTTTTTAAGTATAGGCTGGATGTGGCTGTGAGCAACCTGGTCTAGTGTGAGGTGTCCCTGCCCATGGCAGAGGTGGGGTGGAACTGGCTGATGCTTGAGGGAGAATACCTGTGGGCTGCTGGCATTAACACTGCACCGTGCAGTCAGTGGATGGTGGAAGCCTCATCCCTGGATGTTTTTAAGGCCAGACTGGATGTGGCTGTGAGCAACCTGCCCATGGCAGAGGGGGGTTGGAGCTGGATGCTCCTTGAAGTCCCTTCCAGCCCTGACAGTTCTGTGATTCTATGATTCTATGAAATGCAGAAAGGTGAGAGTCTCCTTGAGAGGCCTCCTGGGATGCTGTGCAGAAGACCTCATTCAGGAAGCCCTGCAGCAGAACCACTCTGCGTGGCCAAGGTTACTCAGTGAAGTCTTCCCTTCCTGAGGGGCGGGAGGCAGCAGGGAGTGGGATGGAAGGGAGGCTCCCATCTCCTCCCGCCTGTGCTGCTTGCTCAGCAAGGGCTAATGCACAGCATGAGGCAGAGGAGAGGGCGGGAGGTTAGCCCCTTTCGGGCTTCGATGATTAATTAGCTGTCATAATTGGCTAATTGCATGGAGATGCTCTAGCAGAAATGAGAGTCAGATGAGAAGGTTATCGGGGACCGGCGGTAGCTTTCTGAAGAATGTCTGCAGGAGACAATGGGGCGAGAGGGGGGGAAAAGAAGCATTTGTGAGAAAGAGCAAAAAGGGATGGGCTGCAGGAGGCCATCTCGGTGTGCTGCTGGCTGGCAGATGTGTCCCGCTCCGGGGCAGAGCTGGGAAGGGTTTGCTCCGCTCCTGGCTTGGCTGTAGGCTTCCTCCTGGGGACATGATTTTGCATCATGTGCTGCACTCCTGGCTTTGCTTTGAGCTTCCTCCTGGGGACATTTTTTTGCATCATGCTGAGCAATTTTTTTCTCTGGGACTGCTGATAAAGCTGCTGATTCTCCCTTCCTCCCTACCCTCCCCTCGCCCCCCCTCCCTTTTTTGTTTTTTTTTTTAAACTTTTTTTCTTCTTTTACATGTTCTTCCTTCTTTTTCTTTCTTCTTCTTTTCTATTTTTGTAATTTCTTCTTTTTCCTTCTTTTCTTTTTCTTTTACTTTGTCCTTTTTTGTTTACTTATTTTTTCTTTTTTTCTCCTTTTTTCTTTTCTTTTTCATTTATTTTTCTTTCCTTTTTTTCTTATTTTCTTTTACTTTCTTCTTTTTCTTTCTTCTTTTTCTTTCTTTTTTCTTTCTTTTTTACTTTTTTCTTTTACTTTCTTCTTTTTCTTTCTTTTTTCTTATTTTCCTTTTACTTTCTTCTTTTTTGCTTTTTTCTTATTTTCCTTTTACTTTCTTCTTTTTCTTTCTTTTTTCTTCTTTTCCTTTTACTTTCTTCTTTTTCTTTCTTTTTTCNCTTTCTTTTTCATCTGTTACTTTCTTTTTTCTTCTTTTTCTTTTACTTTCTCCTTATTTTTTCTTCTTATTTTTTCTATTTTTCTTTTTTTTTCTTCCTTTTTTCTTCCTTCTTCCTTTCCCTTTTCCTTTTTATTTCTTTTTTTCTCCTTTTTTTTCTTTTCTTCTTTCTTTTCTTTTTTCTTTTTTTTTTCTTCTATTTTTTTCTTCTTTCTTCTTTTCCTTTTTCTTTTTTTCCTTCTTTTTCATTTTCTTCTCTTTCCTTTTTTTATTTTTCCCCAGGCCATTTTAATTAGGACTGCTGGTCAGTAAAAATATAGGAAGGAAATTAACTCCCTGTGAGGTTGCACTGCTCTACCCTGAACAAGGCAAGGGTAAACCCTTGCTCCCAGTGCTTTAGTACAGATTTTATCTGAAAAATGGAATTGTAAAGGTTGTTGCCCATGCAAGAAAGGACACTTGCAGCCTCGTTAAACAGTGCTGCATTTATACAGCAATGCAGGGTGTCTGTCCTGAAGTCTTGCACAGTCTACCACTGTAGAAACCTCAGTGAAGGGTATGTTAAGCTGGGCAGTAGAAAATACCTAACAGCAGCAATAAGTTCTTGTGTAAGTCACTCTGCCTACTTTGAGCAGTCTGCCTGCCATTAAAACAGCAGGAGAGATGCACAGCAGTCTGAAATAATCATAGAATCATAGAATGGTCAGGGTTGGAAGAGACCTCAAAGATCATCTAGTTCCAACCTCCCTGTGCCATAGGCAGGGACACCTCCTACTAGAACAGGTCACTCAAGGCCTCATCCAGCCTGCCCTTGAACACCTCCAGGGAGGGAGCAGCCACAGCCTCCCTGGGCAACTCATTCCAGCATCTCACCAATAGAATCATAGAATCAGACAGGTTGGAAGAGACCTCCAAGATCATCCAGTCCAACCTAGCACCCAGCCCTATCCGATGGCACTAGGGGCTCCACCCAGTCTTTTCTTGACTACCTCCAGGGACAGCCACTCCACCACCTCCCTGGGCAGCCCATTCCAATGCCAGTGGACTCCTTTCTCTCCTTCACCTCCCTGTGAGCTGCACAGGAATCTTTCTCCATTCCCAAAAACTGTCCATTTATCCTCGCTGTCCTAACAACTTCCCAGATGGGTGCCTTGCTCCCTGCCATGTCAGGTCACACAGTGTTTGCTGGGCTTCTCTTCAAAAAGTTGCTGATAAGATAGCTGAGGGTAACACACAGGCACTGACACCCCTGGAGAGCAGCCAGGCAGGCTCTTCTGCTGTGGCTTGGGACTTCATTAGGGTGGGACAGCCTGATGTGAATAAGCCTGATGGACTGACCCTTGGTTATCTCAGGGGGCTGTTCAGTCTCCTTGGAATTTGGACTTTGCTGGTCTTAATTTGGGTCCTGGAGTGCTATCGGTGCCAGAATTAATGTCACCAAACATCATTTGCTGGCGTATTGATTGTGTGAAAAGCAGGTGAAAGGTTTCTTCTTTCTGCCTTCTCTGGGCACTCTCTGCTTTCCTGCAGACAGATGCTGTTCAGGAGCTTTTTGGTGCCAAAAGTGGGGTCCTGGGGCTCAGCATCAGTGGCATGTGGGTGAAGGTGACTGGGGGACTTGAGCATCTCCCCTGTGGAGAGAGACTGAGAGCCCTGGGGCTGTTTAGTCTGGAGAAGAGAAGACTGGGAGGGGATCTGAGCAATGTCTACAAATATCTGAGGGGTGAGTGTCAAGTGGAGGGGGCCAAGCTCTTTTTGGTGGTCAGCAACAATAAGACAAGGAACAATGGATACAAACTGGAACAGAGAAGGTTTCACTTCAACATGAGGAGTAAACTGTAAAGTGAGGGTGACAGAGCCTGGAACAGGCTGCCCAGAGAGGTTGTGGAGTCTCCTCTGTGGACTTTCCAAACCTACCTGGATGCATTCCTGATAGGTTGGACTGGATGATCTTGGAGGTCTCTTCCAACCTGGTTTATTCTATTCTATTCTATTCTATTCTATTCTATTCTATTCTATTCTATTCTATTCTATTCTATTCTATTCTATTCTATTCTATTCTATTCTATTCTATTCTACTCTCTTCTATTCTGTTCTACTCTATTTTGTTCTATTATACTCTATTCTATTCTATTCTATTCTACTCCATTCTATGAGGACAGGCTGAAAGAGTTGGGACTTTTCAGCCTGGAGAAGAGAAGGCTTCGAGGAGACCTTATAGCAACTTTCCAATATCTGAAGGAGGCTACAGGAAGGATGGGGAGGGACTGTTCACAAGGTCTTGTCATGACAGGATGAGGAGGAATGGGTTTAAACTGGCGGAGGGGAGATTTAGGCGGGATGTTAGGAGGAAGTTCTTCACAATGAGGGTGGTGAGACACTGGAACAAGTTGCCTAGGGAGGTTGTGGCTGCTCCCTCCCTGGATGTGTTCAAGGCCAGGCTGGATGAGGTCTTGAGCGACCTGATCTAGTGGGAGGTGTCCCTGCCTATGGCACAGGGGGGTTGGTACTGGATGAGCTTTGACGTTTCTTCCAGTCTAAACCGTTCTGTGATTCTATGATTCTATAATATTCTACTCTATTCCATTCCATTCTAGTCCTAGTCTAGTCTAGTCTAATTTACTCCTATTCTATTCTATTCTATTCTGTTCTATTCTATTCTATTCCATTCCATTCTATTCTATTCTACTCTACCCTGGGTGGTTCTGCTTTGGCAGGGAGGTTGGACTGGATGATCTCAGAAGGTCCCTTCCAAACTCTTAAGGTTCTGTTATTCTGTGGCCAGCTTAACTGTCCCAGCCCTCCCTGTCTGCTGTGCAGACAGCAGTCACAAGTGGCAGAGGAGATGATGCTCCCCGTGGCGCCGCTGGTAAATCCTTTACAGGATTCTATGATTCTATGTATTTGCCTTTTGTTTTCCTACTTGATAAAGGAGCCACCCAGAAACCTTCTGAGCTTTCCCTTCCTTGAGGTTCTGTGGTAGAAGCAGGCAGTGCAAACGTCCTCATGTCACAGAGCTGCAGGAAGGAAGCTGCTAAGCAGCTGAGGCTTCACGGAAATCTCTAACCCCATGAGTTGCTCTCTTCACCTACCTCTCCCAGGCCTCTACAGGTTCATAGAATCATAGAATCGTAGAATGGTTTAGGTTGGAAGAGACCTCAAAGATCAGCCAGTTCCAACCCCCCTGTGCCATAGGCAGGGACACCTCCCACTAGATCAGGTCGCTCAAGACCTCATCCAGCCTGGCCTTGAACACCTCCAGGGACGGAGCAGACACAACCTCCCTGGGCAACCTCTGCCAGTGCCTCACCACCCTCACTGTGAAGAATTTCTTCCTAACATCCCGTTCAAATCTCCCCTCTGCCAGTTTGAACCCATTCCTCCTTGTCCTGTCATAACAAGACCTTGTCAATAGTCTCTCCCCAGCCCTCCTCTAGGCTTCCTTCAGATACTGGAAGGTTGATTTAAGGTCTCCTCGAAGCCTTCTCTTCTCCAGGCTGAAAAGCCCCAACTCTCTCAGCCTGTCCTCATA
>VWZI01008721.1:35376-47120 GCA_013396835.1 Psilopogon haemacephalus | reverse complement strand
AAAAAAAAAAGAACAAGTAAGTGTAGGAGAAGGCAAGAGGTGGAGTCTCCCCTCTGCCAGCTTAAACCCATTACCCCTCATCCTGTCATTGCAAGACATTGCCAATAGTCCCTCCCCAGCCCTCCTGCTACCAAAGCAGTCGAAAAGAAATCTCAGCTTAGTCTAATTTGATGAGTGAGTTTTCCTAGGGGAAAAAAAAAAAAAAACCAAACAAAGAAAGAACAAACAAGTGTAGGAGAAGGCAACAGGTGGAGTTTTCCAAGAACTGCTACTATGGAGAGATCTGCACTCAATGCCTCTTTCATTTGTGTTTCAAAAGCCATTTCCCACCTGGGATTGGTGACTCACTTTTCAAAGGAGAGGTTCATAAAGGCAAAGCTAGGGGCAGCTGGACCACTTGAGGAGGTCCTTGGCAAATAACCTTCACCCAGAGTCCAGACCCTTCCACGTTAAGCATCAGGGAGCAGCCCTCCCTGGGTGGGTGCAATCCCAAGCACAACTCCAGGCTGGGTGGTGAGTGGCTGGAGAGCAGCCCTGAGGAACAGGACCTGGGGATCTGGGCTGGTGCAAAGCTNATTACAAGACCTTGTCAATAGTCCCTCCTCAGCCGTCCTGTAGCCCCCTTCAGATATTGGAAGGCTACTATAAGGTCTCCTTGAAGCTTTCTCTTCTCCAGGCTGAAAAGCCCCAACTCTCTCAGCCTATCCTCATAGCAGAGGTTTAGGTTGGATGTTAGGAAGCACTTCCTCAAGGAAAGGCTGATTAGGAACTGGAATGGACTGACAAGGGACGTGATGGAGTCCCCATCCCTGGAGGTGTTCAAGCAAAGCCTGGATGGGGCACTCAGTGCCATTGGATAGGGCTGGGGGATAGGTTGGACTGGATGAGCTTGGAGGTCTCTTCCAACCTGGCTTATTCTATTCTATTCTATTCTATTCTATTCTATTCTATTCTATTCTATTCTATCCTATTCTATTCTATTCTATTCTATTCTATTCCATTCCATTCCATTCCATCCTATCCTATCCTATCCTATCCTATCCTATCCTATCCTATCCAGTCCTGTCCTATCCTATCCTAATGCTAATACAGCATACACAAAACCATAACCCATACACAAAATCAGAAATGAGTTTTCTTGCTCTCCAGGGTGGGTTGGCTCTCCTCTTGGGCCTTGTTAGCCTGGAGGACACTCAATGGGGGGACCTTATCACACTCTTACACCTACCTGAAGGGAAGTTGTAGTAAGGTGGGGGTCAGGCTCTTCTCCCAGGTGACTTGAGAGAGAGCATAGCCTGAAGCTGCACCAGAGAAGGTTTAGGTTGGATGTTAGGAAGCACTGTGTTCAGTTTTGGACTCCCCAGTTCAGGAGGGACAGTGATCTACTCAAAAGAGTCCAACAGAGGGCTATGAAGATGATGAAGGGGCTGGAGCACTGCCCTATGAGGAGAGGCTGAGGGACCTGGGGCTGTTTGGTCTGATGAAGAGAAGACTTAGAGTGGATCATAGTATCAGTCAGGGTTGGAAGGGACCATTAGGATAGCCTAGTTCCCACCCCCCTGCCATGGGCAGGGACACTTCACACTAGATCAGGCTGTCTAGAGCCTCAGGGTTTATAAATATCTGAGGGCTGGGGGTCAAGATGGAGTGGACAGACTCTGCTCAGCTGTGCCCTGGGACAGGACAAGGGCAATGGATGTAAACTACAGCATAGCAAGTTCCACCTCAGCATGAAGAAGAGCTTCTTGACTGTAAGGGTCCCAGAGCACTGGCACAGGCTGCCCAGAGAGGTTGTGGAGTCTCCTTTTCTGCAGATATTCCAGCCCTGTCTGGTTGTATTCCTGTATGACCTGAGCTAGGTGATATGGTCCTGCTCTGACAGGGGGGTTGGACTCAATGGTCCATGGAAGTCACTTCCAACCCTGTGATCCTGTGAATTCCTGATGGAAAGGGTCATTAGACACTGGAATGGGCTGCCCAGGAGGTGGTGGAGTCGCTGTCCCTGGAGGTCCTTAAGGGAAGATTTGATGTGGCACTTAGTGACACGGTCTGGTCAGTGTGTTGGTGTTAGGTCATAGGCTGGACTTGATGATCTCAGAGGTCTTTCCAGCCTCAGTAATTCTGTGATTCCGGGAGCATCAGCCAGAGTCAGGGGCAACAGAGGTTGCAGCAGTGGCAGAAAGTACCCATTTTTTGTTATTGTGTGGTGGAAATAGATCTACTGCTGTTGATGTAAAAAGAGTGATTTTTGTGGATAGGGAAGATTTTAAAGCTCTGTGAGGTTAGTAGTAACTCCTGTAAAGAGCAGGGCTCCTGATTATGTTGCCAGTTTGAAGCAGTCCAAACCAAAGTATAGGATTTGTAGTTATTTCAAAGGAAAGTGTACAAGAAAACATACTTGTGGGGCTTTGCTTCCACATCTCAGGAGAGACGGGCTGTCCTTTCTCAGACACCTCAAAGAACCTTCCTGTCAGCTGCTTTAGATGCTGCAAGGTGAGGGCCTGGAATGGGTTGCCCAGGGAGGTGGCTGGGGCCATGTCCCTGGAGGTGCTTTTGGCCAGGCTGGCAGAGGCTGTGGGCAGCCTGCTCTAGGGTAGGGTGTCCCTGGGCATGGCAGGGGGGTTGGAACTAGATGATCCTTGTGGTCCCTTCTAACCCTGACTGATTCTATGATTCTGTGTTGTCCTAATTCTGTGTGGTCAGAGGTGGAAACACACCTTGCTTTCAGAGTTGTGTTTCTTAGTAGATGCTAACAGAGGTCTAAAGAACTTCAGTTGGTCTTCAGTAATTCTGAGATTAAATCTGTGTTTGAAGTTGTGGCTTAAAATAAGCATTGCAGTTGGATCAGAGACTACTTTCAGCCTGGATGCAAGGAGGAAGTTGCTGAGCATGAGAGTGGTGAGAGCCTGGAATGGGTTGCTCAGGGAGGTGGTTGGAACCACATCCCTGGAGGTGTTTGCAGCCAGGCTGGCAGAGGCTGTGGGCAGCCTGATGTAGGGTAGGGTGTCCCTGGGCATGGCAGGGGGGTTGGGACTGGCTGATCCTTGTGGTCCCTTCCAACCCTGACTGATTCTATGGTTCTAAGGTGCAGCATCTTTTTGAAGTCTCATCTCTGCTCCTTCCACAGCCAGGAGGAGGGTGAAGCCACGCAGGACAAATTGTCATCTGAAGGCCTCTCTGCAGGGGCCTGGATCCTAGCTAGTCCCAACCCACCATTTCAGAGAGCTCTTAAGTGGGTCAGATGAATCCCACCCATGCACAGTCTTCAGCTCTTGCAAATTGGCTCTCTGCTCTGCTGTGATAAATGGCAGCTGAGAGCCTTGCCCTGTGCACCATCAGCCTCTCCCCACAGCCATACCTGGGTGCAGTTACTCACTGCCTCTGTGCCAAAGGCTTGCTGGGTTTGTTTATTTCTTTTTTTTCAGCTGACAGCTAATTGTGGTGAGGGAGGTGGGCAATAAAAACGCTGTGAATGGTGAAGGGAATGAGTCTGACTCACTTCCACTCTCCCTTTCACGGTTTTAATCCTGCACACTGCTGCCCATGGGAGGAGTAGGGATTATCAAAGAGCCATAGAATGGTTTAGTTTGGAAGGGAGCTCAGAGATCATCCTGTTCCAACCCCCCTGTGCCACAGGCAGGGACACCTCCCACTAGATCAGGTCACTCAAGGCCTCATCCAGCCTGGCCTTGAACACCTCCAGGGAGGGAGCAGCCACAACCTCCCTGGGCAACCTGTGCCAGTGTCTCGTCACCCTCACTGTCAAGAACTTCCTCCTAACATCCCGTTTCAGTCTCTCCTCTGCCAGTTTGAACCCATTCCTCCTTGTCCTGTCATAACAAGACCTTGTCAATAGTCTCTCCCCAGCCCTCTTGTACGCTCCCTTCAGATACTGGAAGGCTACTCTAAGGTCTCCTCAAAGCCTTCTCTTCTCCAAGCTAAAAATCCCCAACTCTCTCAGCCTGTCGTCAGAGCAGATCTGCTGCAGCCCTCTCAGCATCTTCCTGGGTCTCCTCTGGACTCTCTCCAACACTTCCATGTCCTTCTTGTGCTGGGGGCTGCAGAGCTGCAGACAGTGCTGCAGGTGGGGTGTGAGGAGAGCAGAGCCAAGGGGCACAATCCCCTCCCTTGCCCTGCTGNCCCACCCAGGTGCAGGACCTTACACTTGGCCTTGTTGAATGCCCTGAGGTTGGCCTGGGCACAGCTCTGCAGCCTGTGCAGCTCCCTCTGGATGGATCCTGCCCTCTAGCAAGTCTCCTGTGCCCCACAGCTTGGTGCCAGCTGCACACTTGCTGAGGCTGCACTGATTTCTCTGCCCATGAGTCTTCACTTTGAGCTTGTTTTCTCCTGCTCTTCTACCATCGCCCTCACATCTCCATGCTTGTGCCAGAGGAGGTTCAGTGCACAGACCCAGCATGCCCTTTCCAGGCAGTTTCTGGGCCTGCTGTGCAGATGGTTTTATTTTCAATCCCTTCCTTTCCTTCATGAACCTGCTTATTTCCTCATTCCCCTTCAGTGGCTTCTACCTGACGGATTGAAGTTGCTCCTCTTCACTTCCTATCCCAGCTGCGAGCACATCCCCACCCCCTCCACCCCACCTTGCAAGTAAATGATGTTTTCAAGGGTAGAAGGAAGGACAAACAAACTTAACAACCACTTTCCACTTTGGAAAAAGCTGGGAACATGAGAGGGCTGGCTTGGCAGTTAAACTGTGGTGTCTTGGAGAGGATGGCACAGGCTGTTCTCCTTTCCAGAGCCTGAAGCTTGAGAGGAAAGCAGGTGAGAGTTGAGCTAGTTTGTATTGACCGTCCAAAGGCTACCAGAGAGAAACCAAACAGGTTTCATGTCCGTAGCTATCAGTCTGCAAACAAGGAAGTCCACATCACCATGCCTAAGGTCAGCCTGTGGTGTGTGCAAGCAGGAATCCCTGGGGATTCAGGCAGTGTTGAGTGCTTCTCTTGGCTTTAAACTGACCTGCCAAGCAGTGCCTGGGCACACAGGGCAGAAGGGCAACGTCCAGGGCATGCAGCTGCCTGAAAGGGGTGTGCTGGGTCTGTGCACTGAATCTCCTCTGGCACAAGCATGGAGATGTGCAAGGGCGATGGTAGAAGAGCAGGAGAAAACAAGCTCATAGTGAAGGCTCATGGGCAGAGGAATCAGTGCAGCCTCAGCAAGTGTGCAGCTGGCACCAAGCTGTGTGGCACAGGAGACTTGCTAGAGGGCAGGATCCATCCAGAGGGAGCTGCACAGGCTGCAGAGCTGTGCCCAGGCCAACCTCAGGGCATTCAACAAGGCCAAGTGTAAGGTCCTGCAGCTGGGTGGGCGCAATCCCAAGCACAACTCCAGGCTGGGTGGGGAATGGCTGAGAGCAGCCCTGGGGAACAGGACCTGGGGGTCTGGGGTGATGAAAAGCTCAAGACGAGGCTGCAGTGTGAGTGCAGCCCAGACAGCAACTGTGTGCTGGGCTGCAGCAAGAGCAGCTGTGGGCAGCAGGGCAAGGGAGGGGATTGTGCCCCTTGGCTCTGCTCTCCTCACACCCCACCTGCAGCACTGTCTGCAGCTCTGCAGCCCCCAGCACAAAAAGGACATGGAAGTGTTAGAGCCAGTCCAGAGGAATGCCATGAAGATGCTGAGAGGGATACAGCAGCTCTGCTATGAGGACAGGCTGAGAGAGTTGGGGATTTTTAGCTTGGAGAAGAGAAGGCTTCCAGGAGACCTTGTAGTAGCCTTCCAGTATCTGAATGGGCTATACAGGAAGGCTGTGGAGGGACTACTGACAAGATCTTGTAATGACAGGACGAGGATGAATGGGTTTAAACGTTTAGGTAGAGGGGAGATTGAAACTGGATGGAGCAGCTCAAGTCCTGTCTTCATTTTTAGCCTCTTGTCAGGGAGGTTGGATTGTAGCACACAGGGACAAAACTGTAAATTTTTACTGCCATCTTCTGGGCAGTGTCGGTATGACCGAAAAAAAATTTAAAACAAGAACTTAATCGAGTTGTCATCTCCTTCAGCTTGGTCAGCTGCTTCTGCTTTGGCCACCAACCACAGCAGTCCAGCAGGGAACATTATTTTTTTGGTGGTTGTGGTGGTTTAGCAGTTGCCTGCCCCCACCACGCTTTGAAATAACCCAGACTAGGACTCAGTCGGCTGGAAGTTAAGGAGTGAATCATAGAATCATAGAATCATAGAATGGTTTAGGTTGGAAGAAACCATCCAGTTCCAACCCCCCCTATGCCATAGGCAGGGACACCTCTCACTAGAACAGGTCACTCAAGACCTCATCCAGCCTGGCCTTGAACACCTCCAGGGAGGGAGCAGCCACAACCTGCCTGAGCAACCTGTGCCAGTGTCTCACCACCCTCACTGTGAAGAATTTCCTCCTAACATCCTCGGTGAAGCTTTATATTTACAGCTTTGCACAATATACAAGCAGATATTTACAATGTATAACAGATATTTGCAATGTATAACAGATATTTACAATGTATAACAGATATTTGCAATGTATAACAGATATTTGCAATGTATATCAGATATTTACAGATATATACAGTTAAAAAAGGTAGTACAGAAACACAACAGCCCTCCCAGAGGTCAAAATCCCTTAAAAAGGGTCACTAACTACCCCTACCACCTTCCCCCCTTTCCCCAATCTTATCTCACCACCTGTTTCATGCAGCAGATAGGTGGAGGTAGATCAGCCAGGGGGGATTAGCAGCAGGAGAGAAGTTAGTGGAATTATTTGGATTCAGCTACAAAAGGCAGGGAGAAAAAAGCCATGCAAGAGCAGCCACAGCCCAAAGAGGTCTGAAACCCTCTGAGTTATCTACATTTGGGTTACAACTCTTAAAACTTTTTTTTTTTTCTTTTCTTTCTCAGTAAAGCTCTGAGTGCAGTAGCCCCATCAGTGCTTTCCTCTCTCAGCCTATAGTCTAATTTCTCTTTCAAATCCTCCAATTAGTTCAAACCAGCACAGCGGTCGAGCTCCAAGTGAAGCAAAACTTGCAAGGAGAGGGTGGTCCCTTGAATTTGAGCAAGCTGGTAGGTTTGAGGGGGGGAAAAAAGAATAGCAGAAATCTTTGAGCATATCTCAGGTTCTTCAGGTTTTGAGGCGCTGTGTGTCTGTCGACCCAAGCTGTCTTTTGTGTTTGGCTTTGCTTCGGTGTGTGACCAGGAGGAGTTGGAGAGGGGGTTGAAATTCCTGAAATCAGAACCTGGAGGTACTGTCTGTGGTCAAAACAGAAGGGGCAGTTTGTGGCCCCAAGGAACAATGTTTTACTGCAAGTTGCTGAATCACAGAGTCACAGGAGCATTCAGGTTGGAAAAGCTCCTCAGGATCACCAAGTCCAACCCAGATCCCTACTCTACAAGGTGCACCCTAAACCATATTCCCAAGCACCCAAATGGCTTTTCAACACAGCCAGGGTTGGTGACTCCACCACCTCCCTGGGCAGCCCATTCCAATGCCTGACCACTCTTGCCATGAGAGATTTTGTTTTCTAATTTCCAGTCTAAACCTATCCAGTGGCAGCTTGAAGCCATTCCCTCTTGTCCTGTCACTATTTCCCTGTGAGAAGAGACCAGCACCAACCTCTCCACAACCTCCTGCAGGTAGCTGCAGACAGCCATGAGGTCTGCCCTCAGCCTCCTCTGTTTCACACTAACCATCCCCAGCTCCTTCAGTCACTCCTCATCAGATTTATTCTCCAGCCCCTTCCCCAGCTTCCTTGCCCTTCTCTGCACTGGCTCCAGCACCTCCACATTTCTCTTGTACCAAGGTGCCCAAAACTGAACACAGTACCTGAGGTGTGGCCTCACCAGAGCTGAGTCCAAGGGGATCAATCCCCTCCCTGCTGCTGCTGGTCACAGCATTTCTAATCCCAGCCAGGATGCCATTGGCTTTCTTGGCCACCTGGGCACACTGCTGGCTCCTACTCAGCTGCTTGTCCATTACAACCCCCAGGTCCCTTACTGCCATGCAGCTTTCCAGCCACACTGCCCCAAGCCTGTAGCACTGCTTGGGGTTGCTGTTGGCCAAGTGCAGGAGCTGGCATTTGCCTTTGTTGAAGCTCATCCCATTAACGCTGGCTCATGGATGCTCTGTAGAGCCTCCCTACCCTCATGAAGATCAACACTGCCACCTAACTTGGTGTCATCTGCCAACTCACTGCTGACAGACTCTGTGCCTTCATCAAGGTCACCAATAAAGACGTTAAACAGAAGAGGTCCCAATATTGAGCCCTGGGACACACCACTTGTGCCTGACGACCACCTGGATTTAACTCCAGTGACCACCACCCTTTGGGCCCTTCCATTCTGCAGTGCTTTATCCAGTTTGGTTTGGTTTTTTGGTTTTTTTTTCCCAAGAAAGGCAACTTGGTTGCTCCTCAGTCTACACTAATATAATAATAGATCTATTCTAATTAGTAATTCCATCCAATATTGGATGATTTCAAAGTGTGTCTCTTTCCTCAGCTATCAGTGTAGGTTGTATCACACTCCTCTGCCCCTTCCTTGCACGATGCACTGCTCAGCTGAAATGCTGATGAGGCAATCTTTCCTAATTGCAGTCTGGTGTTTTCCATCCGTTTGAGGGGGTCAGGTTGCATTTTTATCCTCACACCTAATCAAACTTCCAGTCTTGGCAGCCATGCAGATTGATTTCCTGATGCAGTAGTAGCCTGTTCCTTGAGACCGGTCTGAAATTCATGGCAGTGAGTGAAACTTCACTGTTTCCGGAAGGGAAGTTGATGGAGCCTTCTTTTTGTGCAAGATTTTATTATTAGAGCTTTTTAGAAAGATTCAACCTTTACCTAGGATTCCTCTAATCAATGTCTGTATAATATGTGAGGGCTGTGGGTCAAGAAGGAAGGGACAGTGGCAGCCTCTGCTCTCTCGTGCCCTGGGGTAGCACAATAGGCAGTGGATGTAAACTACAGCATGGGAAGTTCAGCCTCAACATGAGGAAGAACTTCTTTAAGGGTCCCAGAGCACTGGCACAGGTTGCCCAGGGAGGTTGTGGAGTCTCCTTCTCTGGAGCCTTTCCAGCCCTGTCTGAATGCATTCCTGTGTGACCTGTGCTAGATGCTATGGTCCTGCTCTGGCAAGGGGAGTGGACTCAAAGATCTGCAGAGGTCCCTTCCAACCCCTAACATCCTGTGATCCCGTGACCTATATCACTGCTTTCAGTACAATTATAATCTGATCCTTTCAAGCTGGATCTCTGCTGTGTGCCACACAAAGGAGTGTTAGAAACCTGGCTCAGTGTAAAGCTTTGTGCATTGTTTATTCAGGGCGCAGCAGCATCAGTCCCTCCGCTCGCCTGCTGTACAGCAAGCAAAATCTGACTCCCTGCTCTTCTGTCTGTTTGCTTTAGGTGAAACTTCCTTTTCCCGTTGATCAAATCACAGATCTTCCACGGAATGATTTCCAGATGATGATAAAGATGCACAAGCTAACCTCAGAGCAGCTCGAGTTCATCCACGACGTCCGCCGGCGCAGCAAGAACCGCATTGCAGCCCAGCGCTGCCGCAAGAGGAAACTGGACTGCATTCAGAACCTAGAATGTGAAATCCGCAAGTTGGTGAGTTGGGGTGCTCTTGGCACGGCCTGCAGGGCACCCACAGCAGCTCCTCACCAGAGTTCAGAGCATTCAGATCCTTTGTATATCATAGAATTGTAGAATGGTTTAGGTTGGAAGGGGCCTCGAAGCTCATCCGGTTCCAACGCCCCTGTGACATAGGCAGGGACACCTAGAATCATAGAATCAATCAGTCAGGGTGGGAAGGGACCACAAGGATCAGCCAGTTCCAAGCCCCCTGCCATGCCCGGGGACACCCTACCCTACATCAGGCTGCCCACAGCCTCTGCCAGCCTGGCTGCAAACACCTCCAGGGATGTGGCCCCAAACACCTCCCTGGGCAACCCATTCCAGGTTCTCACCACTCTCATGGTGATAGGTTGGACTCAATGATCTCAAAGGTCTTTTCCAACCTGGTTAATTCTGCGATTATGTCAGTTAATGAGAAGGGTTAGGTGATAGGTTTGGACTCGATGATCCTAGGGGTCCTTTCCAACCTGGCTGATTCTTTGATTCTCAGAAAATCATAGAATTATAGAATGGTTTAGGTTGGAAGAGACCTCAAAGATCATCCAGTTCTAACCCCATGCCATAGGCAGGGACACCTCCCACTAGAACAGGTTGCTCAAGGCCTCATCCAACCTGGCCTTGAACACCTCCAGGGAAGGAGCAGCCACAACCTCCCTGGGCAACCTGTGCCAGTCTCCCACCACCCTCACTGCAAACAACTTCCTTCTAACATCCGCTTTCGATCTCCCCTCTTCCCCATTCCTCCTCATCCTTACAATACAAGACCTTGTGAATAGTCCCTCTCTAGCCTTCCTGTAGGACCCCATTCAGATACTGGAAGGCTACTACAAGGTCTCCTCAAAGCCTTCTCTTCTCCAGGCTGCAGAGCCCCAACTCTCTCAGCCTATCCTACCAGTATCTGACGGGGGCCTACAGGAGGGCTGGGGAGGGACTGTTCACAATGTCTTGTAATGACAGGACGAGGGGGAATNAGCAGAGCTGCTGCAGCCCTCTCAGCTGCTCTTCGTGGCCCTCCTCTGGACTCTCTCCAGCAGTTCCATGTCCTTTTTGTGCTGGGGGCTGCAGAGCTGCAGACAGTGCTGCACGTGGGGTGTGAGGAGAGCAGAGCAAAGGGACAGAATCCCCTCCCTTGCCCTGCTGCCCACAGCTGCTCTTGCTGCAGCCCAGCACACAGTTCCTGTCTGGGCTGCACTCACACTGCAGCCTCATCTTCAGCTTTTCATCACCCCAGACTCCCAGGTTCTGTTCCTCAGGGCTGCTCTCAGCCATTCCCCACCCAGCCTGGAGCTGTGCTTGGGATTGCACCCACCCAGGTTCAGGACTTTACACTTGGCCTTGTTGAATTTCATGAGGTTGACCTGGGCACAGCTCTGCAGCCTGTGCAGCTCCCTCTGGATGGATCCCTGCCCTCTAGCAAGTCTCCTGTGCCACACAGCTTGGTGCCAGCTGCACACTTGCTGAGGGTGCACTCGGTTTGATAAGAAAGCAGAGCCACTGGTATGAAAATGTAATGGTAAGAAAACAGTAATTAGTGTGTGTTTGTGTGTATAATGTATATGGAAAACACTAAATCCCAGTGGAGTGAGGCTTCCATATCTCTTTATTTTGAGCTCTCAAGAGGAGGTTGTTGAGTGAATTGGAAGCATAGGGAAGCTGCATCCCAGGCTCCCTTCTGGCAGTTGTTACAAATGATGCAAAATTAATAATCAATGTTAATTTTGATATCCAGGCCAAGATTGTTGCTAACTATGAAAATCGTTTTTTAACATTAAATCTCACCAGAAAACAAACTTACAACGTTCAAAGCGCAGGGTTTGGATACTCATACACAAAGGGAACAGGTAACATTGAGGCCTTGAGTGACCTGATCTAGTGGGAGGTGTCCCTGTCTGTGGCACAGGGGGGTTGGAACTGGATGATCTTTGAGGTCTCTTCCAACCTAAACCATTCTATGATTCTATGAACATAGAACACTTATGGAACTAGCAAATAGGAACATTAAAAAAGCTTAAAAGAGGTTCTTAGTTTAGAATCTAAGAAGAATCATAGAATCATAGAATGGTCTAGGTTGGAAGAGACCTCAAAGATCATCCAGTTCCAACCCCCTGTGCCACAGGCAGGGACACCTCCC
>VWZI01008719.1:9152-31135 GCA_013396835.1 Psilopogon haemacephalus | reverse complement strand
CAAGCGCAAGGTCCTGCATCTGGGTCAAGGCAACCCCAAGCACAAATACAGACTGGGCAGTGAGTGGCTGGAGAGCAGTGCTGAGGAGAGGGACTTGGGAGTGCTGGTGGATGAGAAGCTCAACATGAGGCAGCAGTGTGCACTTGCAGCCCAGAAAGCCAACCAGGCCCTGGGTTGCATCAGGAGAAGTGTGGCCAGCAGGTCGAGGGAGGTGATTCTTCTCCTCTACTCTGCTCTGGTGAGAGCCCACCTAGAGTACTGCATCCAGTTTTGGAGCCCCTATTACAAGAGGGATGTGGACATGCTGGAGCGTGTCCAGAGAAGGGCCACGAGGATGATCAGAGGGCTGGAGCACCTCTGCTATGAAGACAGACTGAAAGAGTTGGGGCTTTTCAGTTTGGAGAAAAGTATGCTCCCAGGTGACCTTATGGTGGCCATCAGCATCTGAAAGGGGCCTAAGCAAAAGCTGGGGAGGGACTTTTTAGGCTATCAGGTAGTAACAGGACTAGGGGGAATGGAGCAAAGCTGGAGGTGGGGAGATTCAGACTGGATGTGAGGAGGAAGTTCTTCGCCATGAGAGTGATGAGACCCTGGAATGGGTTGCCCATGGGGGTAGTTGGGGCCACATTCCTGGTGGTGTTTTGGGCCAGGCTGGATGAGGTCTGTCCAGCCTGATCTAGGGTAGGTTGTCCCTGCCCATGGCAGCGGGCGTGAACTAGGTGATCCTTGTGGTCCTTTCCAACCCTGACTGATTCTATGATTCTAAGTACCCAGTATGTTGCGTGTAGTGGAGGTGCAGGTGACCCCTCTGTGAGACAACTGAAGGAAAAAGCACCAGCTCTTACCTGCAGGCTGTTGAAGATGATGAAGAAGACCAACATCCAGAGGTGCCGGTAAGCCATGTGCAGTCCTCCCCACAGCCAGGTGACAGAAATCAGGGCAAAGAGGTACAAGATCAAGGGGATCTCTGATAAAAACACAAATAAAGCATTTCAACTGGAGTGTCCTGGGGAAAACACTTTTACAGGCATTACTTATGCAGGATTCATTTTCACTGTCTCTAGCCATCCTTGGAGTTTGTTCTCCATAGAACAAACTCCCTACCTGTTTGAGGGTCCCAGGGCTTTTGCAACCTAGGACCAGGAGGCCAGCAGAAGATCATGGCTAACTGAGCAACTGAGTTGTGGAAGGCAAGGGGTCACAGCACAGCTCAGCAAACCAGACACGGGTGCTGTATGGGTGGGAAGAGCACCCAAGGAGTAAGGAAATGTGCTGGCCTTGGGGGAAGCATGGGAGAGTTCTTAGTAAGCTCTGGACACTTTGTGGGGAAACAGACATTTAGGAATTAAAGGGAGAAGAACACAAACATTATCATTACAAACCCCACCACATCTTTGGCAATTTATGGAATTATGCAGAAATGTTAAGAAGAGCTTTTTTCCTGTTTTGCTGTTACTCTCACTGTAAGGCATCTAACCCTGTAAAGCTTGAAGCAACAACATCCACTCAGCCAGTGAGCCACCCCAAGACAAACCCTGCACTCATTAACTTCATTTGCCTTCAAAAATATGTGCCAAATCCATCCTTAAGCATATACACATATATTCCCTACTGTATTTACATAATAAAAGATGTAAGGAGTGCTGGCAGCAAGATATCTGCATGGACAAAGTTTGCAAAAGGCAAAGCAGAAGCTGACTTTCACCACCCCCAGTTCCTGCTGCTGATGGCCAGGTATGTGCTGCCCCCCTTACCCCTCATGATGACCGTATCACAGCAGACTTCAAAGTCCATGTTTGCCCAGGCCTGCACACAATGTTGGCAGGGAAGTCAAGGCTACCTTCCATCAAGACAGGCAGCAGTTGCTTCAGGGTTATACCTATTACTCTGGCAGAAGTTCCTGTGTATATTTCTATAAGCAAAGGAATGACTTGAAATGAAGGACAAGGTGAGCAGGCACTGTGCTCCTAAAGCTTCCCCTATTAAAGAGAGTAAAATCTAGGTGCAAACCTGGGTAGTTCTGCTCTTCTCTATGATAGTGTGACATAACATTGAACAGTACTAAGTATTTTCTTAGTGAATTATAATGAATTACTGTGTTGTAAGTGAAAATTTATGCTAGAGCAATCTAGGACTAGAGGCAAAAAACCCAAAATATTAAAATAAACTCAATTCTTAGGAGCAGTTATCAAAGCCTTGCTTTTTCTATGGGGAAAAAAATAGACTCTACTTAATGTTTGATGAAAAATGAAAAAAATCATTACAGCATTAAGAAAAACAGATCTCTGAAGTAAAGGTGTTTCGGAGATCAGCTGTAATAATCACTAATGTAATCTTGTTCTTCCACTCATGTCTGAGGATGTAGTATAAATCCTCTCCAGGCTGGCCATTTTTAAGTAGTGCCACTTTTGAGCTGATACCTTGCTCACAGAAGGTGGTAAGATGCAGATCTAAGAGTCCTGGGCAGCATGGGACCTCTATCAGGGCCTGAGAAGGCACCATGGGCACAGGTGGCTTAGAATGGCATTGGATTTGGGCACTTCATGTCATGGGAAATCATTTGTATGTGATTGGTACATACAACATAGGAACTGTGGAAGACCCATTCCTTATAAAGAGAAAACTGGAGGTCAGGCTGGAGTTGTCACCAGTGCCATTTGATGCACACTAAGAACCTGAATCACTTCTCTCATGGCAAGGTGAGGTCTGGCCAAAATCTGTTAAAGGTCTGAGACTTCCCAAGGATCCCTGAACCAGAACATGACAGTAGTAACACCTGTGTGTCTTTCCCAGCAGCATCAAGGGAAGAAGATTAAGGCTAAGTTCTTTGGCTAGGAAGAACTGAATTTTGGTAGATGACTAGAACAGAAATGCAACCTATTTCTCATGCTGCACCGCAGAGTCACAAGGATCCCTTGCACACAAAGCACCTGTCACAAAATCCCTTTGACAACACGGAAAAATTCCTCATGGCTTTGAGGTTTGTTGAAATAATCTTTTCTTTCACAGCTACAAGGCCAATATCACAATAGGTTTACAATAACTAAAAATTCAAAGCCCCGGAAAGCAACAGGTAGAGCAGCATGAAATATTTCTCTTTATCCTACCATGGCATACATTAATGAATTCAAACGCCTATTCGATGTACGTTGTATAATCTTCACCAAAAAAGGGCAAAGAACTGGCAACCTCAAAGTCTTCGAGGTTACAATAATAAAAATTGGCAAAATATGAATTAGGAAAACATAAATCAAAATAAATATTCATTTTGGTAAATGTAATTTGATGTGAGCCAGCAACAGGCACTTGCAGCCCAGAAGGCAAATTAAATCCAGAGCTGCACCAAAAACAGTATGGCCAGAAGATTGAGTTGACTATGCCATTTTTCTTCGGTGACATCTCACCTGGAGTACTGCGTCCAAGTCTGGAGCCCACAATACAGAAAGGTCCAGAGGAGGGCCATGAAAACAACAACAGGCTGATGGAGATGGGTTTGTTCAGCCCGGAGAAGACTACAGGGACACCTATTAGCAAACCTTCCAGTACCTGAAGGGTGCTACAAGAGATGGAGAGAGACAGTTTACAAAAGCCTGGAGTGGAAGGACAAGGGGCAATGGCTTCAAGCTAGAGAACAGTAGATTAAGACTGGATGATAGGAATAAGTCATACAACATGAGGGTGGTGGAACACTGGAACAGGTGGCCAAGGGAGGTAGTTGAGATCCTCTCCCTGAAAATATTCAAATTGAGGCTCAACAGGGCTCTGAGCAACCTGATCTGGATGTCCCTGCTCACTGCAGTGAGTTGGACTAGATGATCTTTGGAGGTTCCTTCCAACCCAAACTATTCTATGATTCTATAGTTCTATGAAATTCAGTAATTACCTACACAGCAGCTCTGTAATCTTTCTGGACAGAGATTAATTGAATTATGTAATTTTTTAAAATCTTAAAATTATGGAAAAAATTATCTGCTTATGAAATTCAACTAATATAAAGGCTTGATAACTAATGACCATTAATCTATAACATTTTAAAGAGTTGTATAAAGCTTGTACATAAACCAAAGTGAAGAGAATTAACATTTGGCTGCCTCTTTACTTTGCAATGCAGTTCAGCTCAGGTAGACAGCAGGTGAGAGAAGGCGGCAAATGGTGGGAGGATAAATCAATATGTTGAAAGTTAACATCATGACTTCTACTTTTATTGCATAGACATCACCTAAGGAAAAATAACACAATATAAATCATAACCTAGCACCTCCATATTATTGAATCCATAGATCACTTAAACAGCTGTTTAAATGAAGCTGACAGAAAGAGAGAAAAGGTAAGGCCACATTGGGAGTGCTGTGTCCAGTTCTGCACTCACCAACTCAAGAGAGATAAGGAACTACTGGAGAGAGTCCATCAGAGGCTACAAAGATGCCAAGGGGACTGAAACTCTCTGTGATGAGGAAAGGCTGAGACTCTTTTCCTCATCTCTGTGATGAGAAAAGGTGGAGACAACTGGGGGTGCTGAGCCTGGACAAGAGCAGCCTGAGAGCGGATCTGATCAATGCTCAGCAGGAGGCTAAAGGACCTGTGGGGAGAAAGAGGATGGGGCCAGACTCTTTTCAGTGACAGGACAAGAGGTAATGGGCACAAACCAGAACCCAAGAGGTTTCATCTGAAGAAGAGGACAAAAGCTTCTTTGCTGTGAGGGTGCTGAGGCCCTGGAGCAGGGTGTGTCCAGAGAGGTTGTGGAGCCTCCTTCTGCAGAGAGATTCCAAACCTGCCTGGGCAAGCTGTTCTGGGTGACCCTGATTTAACAGAAGTTTCAGACTGGATTACTCCTAACTCCCACCATGCTGGGATTTTGCTATTCTGTGATATCAAGATTGTACACTTTTGATGTACTATGACCTGACATTAATATCTTCCAACATGTGTGAGGAGATTTAATAAATTCAGTCTCATCTCACCAGACTAAAACTATCAGAGGCAAAACCAGAACCAACTCATTGAATTTAAGCAGACCTTTAATGGAGTGTAAATTGAGCAACTCTGATAAAAGCTTATGTAATGAATGCTCATTATACAAATATACCAATTTACATATGTATTTGTGCTGGTTTTGTCTTGGACAGAGTTCATTTTCTTCATAGCATCTAGTATGGGGCTGGGGTTTGAGTTTGTGCTGGAAACAGGGTTGGTAATTCAGGGATGTTTTAGTTGTAGCAGAGCAGTGCCCACACACAGTCATGGCCTAAGTGCACAAGAAGGTGGGAACGTAGGTGACTCCAATTGACCAAAGGAATATTCCACACCATATGCTATCACATTCAGCAATAAAAGGTGGAGGAAGAAGGAAGGGAGGACTTTTGTCTTCCCATGTCACCAACACATGTGAAGGAGCATGGCTTTCCTGGAGACGGGAAGTAGTGGAATAATTTCTTGTTTTGCTTTGCTTGACTTTCACTTTACCCATCAAATTGTCTTTATATCAACCCACACTTTTACCATTCTGATTCTCTTCTTCCAAGCAGGAACAGCGAGTGAGTGGAGAGGGCTTGAGCTGCTGCCTGGGGATAACACAGAACAGCACTATGACAAAAAAAAGAATCAGAAGATAATTTGCTTTTTCCCAGATGTGGTACTGTTCATTATTCTGCTTTTATCTTTGTTAGCAGCAACTGCTTCATCATCAGGTTAATAAAGAGCTGGAACTCAGGCAGCACTGAAAGTCTCAGCTGCATGAATTTTGTTCACCCATTTTGTTCAGACAATTAGTTGTATTTTGACCAAATAAAAGCCCAATAATCAAATGTGTCAGAAAATCAGCAATAATTTCTTTTAAGTTTGTGAAAGCATCACTGCACAAAAGAAAAGGATGCAATTAATGACTTGAAACAAACCAAATTATTTGTTATAGACAAATAACACTAATTATTTGTGGTTTCCTTCCTATGGAATAAAACCCAACAACCTCCTCCCAGAAAAAACTCAAAGGATGTTTCTGGGCAGATGATTCCTCACTGACACGAGGTTTACTCTAAATCCAAGTGCAAGCAGTTGCTTTTTAGCCTACTTGAGTAAACCTCAAGGTGAGGGCTGGAGCACCTCTGCTATGAGGACAGGCTGAGAGAGTTGAGGCTTTTCAGCCTGGAGAAGAGAAGGCTTTGAGGAGACCTTATAGCAGCCTACCAGTATCTGAGGGGGGCCTACAGGAGGGCTGGGGAGGGGCTGTTCACAAGGTCTTGTAATGACAGGATGAGGGGGAATGGGTTCAAATTGGCGGAGGGGAGATTTGAACGGGATGTTAGGAAGAAATTCTTCACAGTGAGGGTGGTGAGGCACTGGAACAGGTTGCCCAGGGAGGTTGTGTCTGCTCCCTCCCTGGATGTGTTCAAGGCCAGGCTGGATGAGGTCTTGAGCGTCCTGATCTAGTGGGAGATGTCCCTGCCTATGGCGGGGGGTTGGAACTGGATGATCTTTGAGGTCTCTTCCAACCTAGACCATTCTGTGATTCTGTGATTCTGTGAAAGAGTGCCACAGAGCAATCAACTCAGCATCAGTGTGATGTAACTAAGACAATGCCAGGCAGCATTGCTGGGTGTTATATATTCAAATTCTGCTGGACTTCATCTTTTTCACACTATTACCATGCCTTGTTTTTTTTCAGTCCTGGGAACGATGAAGGGTTTTATTAAAGCAACAGTCAGTCCACCCACTCTTTAAATATATATATAAATGTACACATGCACATATCACCATCCTGACTGTTCATGCCTCTCCCTGAAATATCTCCTGTTTTTCCTAGCTACAAGATTAAGAAACATTGGCAGAGTTGATAATTCAATAGGGGTAAATGCAACTTAAGCAGTTTTAGTTGTAGATTTTTGGAGTTTGAATATTTACCACAGTTCAGCTTGGTATTTGATCAGGTAAGATTACTTACCTATGTTTCATTTACCAAACACACTGCTTTTCACTTCTGCCCCATTGTTGAGAAAAGACTGTTTTCCTTATTAGCGTATCTATGAAGTCTATTTTTTTCTGCATTGCTTACTGTTCTGTAGTACGTTGTACTTTTTGTGGATGGCAAAACCGTAGTTTTTTAACAGAAGGAGAGTACTTAGTGTAAACACAACATTTTACCTAGTAGAAAATGTCTCTGTCCATGACAGGGGCTTGGAAATGGGTGATCTTTAAACTTGTTCCAAATCCAAACCATTCTATGGTTCTATGATTTACATAAGAAAAACAATGCTAGTAAGAATCTGAAAGATAGGCTGCACTATTTTCATGACAGATTTAAACTAGATCACATAAATTAATAGAGCAGAAGAAGCATTACAGTTATGGAAAAATTCTATTACCTCATTGGGAATCTAAAAGGAGATGCACTGGCAATGAAGAAAAGTTTATGTGGCCTTCTCTCAAACAAGGGCCGGAAAGTCTGGCCAGATGTCAGACTTCTCCCAGCAATTCTTCCATTCACAACTTAGGATCTCCTTGAATCATCCAGAGTTGTTTTGCTTTGGTTTTTTTTTTCTTTTTAGTAATCTTCAGGAGATTTGTCTTTCACAAACTAATCTTAGAATCATAATATTGTTTCAGATAGAAAAGATCTTTAATATCATCAGGTCAAACCATTCTCTAATTCTGTCAAGTCTGGTGCTAAACCATGTCCCTCAGCACCACATCTCTCCATCTCTGAAACACCTCTAGGGATGCGGATTCAACCACTTCACTGAGGAGCCTTGCCAGTGAAGAGGTTTCACCTGATCTCCAACCTAAACCTCCCTGCTGCAACTTGAGGCCATTTCCTCTCATCACATGTCACAAAGAAGAAGAAACCAACACCCATCATGCCCAACCTCCTTCCAGGGAATTGTAGAGAGTGAAATGGTCTCACTGCAGCCCAAATCTTGAACTAATTACAGTGAACTTTGATAATTCAGAGCATTAAGTGACAGAGAACTCTACAGGAATAGCATAAGATAATTGCCAAACCACCACAAGATAATAAAACACAGCCATGGACCTGATGGAGCAGGCCCAGAGGAGGGCCATGAAAATGATTGGGGGGTTGGAGTAGGTTTGCTACAAGGACAGACTGAGGGAACTGGGGTTGTTCAGACTGGAGAAGATTACAGAGAGACCTAAATAGTGACCTTCCAGTACCTTAAGGGGGCCTACAAGAAGGCTGCAGAGGGTGGCAGTCCTTGTTTACAAAGGACTTAGCAGGATGGTTGGGATCAATGGTCTCTGGAGGTCCCTTCCAACCTCTAAGGTTCTTTGATCCTGTGATTGTGTGACTGCAATGATAGGACAAAGGGCAATGGTATAAACTGAGAAAACAGCACATTTTTGTTGGATGTTAAGAACAAATTATACACCATAAGGGTGGTGTAGCACCAAAACTGGTTGCCCAGGGAGGCCTGTGAGCAGCGCAACCTGTTGGAGGATGCACCTTCTCACTGCAGTGTAGTTGGACTAGATGACCTTTGGAGGTCCCTTCCAACCCAAACCATCCTACAATTCTAAGATTCTATATCTTTGCAGCAAACATCTAGGTGACTTAACTATGGAAAATAAAGTGCATTATGCTTTCATAACACATCCAAATGTTTGTATTCTCACCACTCCCTTGGCCTATACTGTGTCTTCTTCTATTGCCTGAAGTGTTTAGTTATTGTCTAAGTATAGGAAAGTCAATAAAAGCGGTAATTAAATAATATGGTTTTAATGATCTTTTGGGTTTACCTATAAATATTTACTATTGTAAATACAGTTGTTAATCTGATAATGCAACTTTAATTGTTTTTAATTGTTCTTGGCTAGACATGAAAACCTACTGTAAAACCCAAAAGATCTTTACGAACATTTTGTTCCTAGATGGTCGGGGAGAAAGTATTGCGTCAGAGAATTTCACTGATTTGTGGGAGACTTAAATTGGTAAAACATTTACAGATATTGCTTAAGAAGTCACAGATTAAACTTAGCAACAGAACAAATGCCACATACTCAGTGTTTTTAAACATAAATTTGAGCAACAGTGTTCCAAATCCTCCTGGCTTTTGACAACTGCTGAAGAGAAGCAGTTTGGTAACAGGATTTTGTAGCCAAAATAAAGAAGGTAACAGATTTCTTCAGAGAGTTCAAAGGAGGAAATACCACCACCAGGCAACCAGTGACTCATGACAAAATTCTGATCCCATGCTGGACACGTTAAAGATGTACAGAACTTAACAGGGGCTGATAGTGAGGATCAGAAAGCTGTGCACGTCCATGAAATCCAATCAGACAAGATTGTCCATAGATCGTTTGTAAAAACAGGAAGCAGCAAACCTGCTAAGACACATTTTTAGTTCATTTATGCCTTTTGATCCTGCTCCTCATGGCAAGGAAGAGTCTGAAATTTAAAAGTTCTCCTAAAATAGAACACCTCCCATTAAGCATGAAGACTGTGTGACTACTACAAAATTATGGAAGATATCCTCTCAAAGATTTCCACTAATTCTAAGACTTATTCATAGACTTTTAAGACTCTTTGTGGTGTAATGAAAGAGCAGTCATTGTATTATACATAATGTTATTACAGTTATGCATATACCAAATCAACAGCAAATCAGAAAAGAAAGAAAAATCTGAACACATTTATCTTCCCCAAATAAAATTATTCATAAGCACTATGCAAAAGAGTAAGTGCTAAATTCACCACTGCACAGGTACAACTCACACCAATTAACTTGTTTCTGCACATCTCTGTAAAGGAAGAAAGCTGGTTTGGGTGTGTGAAGCACAGTGCAAACAGTCTAAATTGCATGACTGCAGATGATGCATTGAAGGTATCATCTCATTGAATTCTTTGTTCTTTATCTCATAATTATGCTTATGCATTTTGGTTTAAGTGCATTTATAAAAATCTCAGAGGCAAAGATTTGGGTTTTCTTCCTCCAAATTACAAAAAGAAAATTAAATACCTGAAGCTTCATGAAGACAAAAATATTATAACCAATGTCTGAAAGTGATAGACACTGTGAATACTGTACTTACTCCAAGTTTAGAGGTAGTCAACATCTGTTTCTTGATTTCTAGGTGCATATTGACAATTCAAGATGAAAAGAACTCCTGCAATTTATCGTTCCTTCAATTCTCTTAGATATATGATAACTATCTTAAAATTAGAGATAAAGATTTTAGCATACAGCTCACAGAACAAAGAAGACATGCAAGTACAGGCTTTGTTGCATATTCATTTACAGTCAAAAGCCCTGTCCTCAGCAAAATCTCCTGAGCAGAGAAGCATTGTGGGAATGTCCCACACTTGCATTTTGTGTAGCTTATTTGGTTTTTGAGATGATCAGATGATAGCAGGTATAGATGGGCCATCAAACATGTTCTGTCATGATCAAGAATTGCATACTAAGACAATAAATATATTAAAGAAGTTTATGTGAAGGAACATGCAAGGAGGTAGTTAAAATTTGACAGCTAAATATCTAAGGCATTCTTCACAAAGCTGTACTTTGGCAGCACAGGTTTTAATCTTTACATTATTTCTGGCACATTTTCAATGATTGTATCTGAATCATTGCACGTATCTGTGTTGGGCATGAAAATTATGCCACTGCATGTTGTTCAAGAAATGGGGATCACCTGCTCATCCAGGTGTCATCATAACAAAATGCAAGTGGCTTTTCAATTCAGACTTTTTAGTTATATTTTCAATTCTTTTTGTGAAATTACAAAAGGTTAGGAAACAAGTGGAAAAATAAAATGAACGACATTGGATTGCCATCTTAGGGCTCCTACTTAGGGCTGTCAAGAAAAAAAAAAACTATATATACCGATTTCAACCTCCTATTATTTCAGCCACATACAACCACCTTGATTTACACCATCTGATTTCCTTCAAAAGCATCCTTTCTTTTTGTGAACTTAAATATTAGCTCATCCAGGGGCCATTTATCCAATGGCTTGGCTCCTGTCAAGGACAATTTTTGAGAAGTTAGTTTTTATATTTAGCAGAATAATTAGTCAACACAACATGTTTGCTGAAAGGCTGGCAAAGTGAATCAGTTAAAACTGAAGTCTCTTTTCTAGGAAACTCAATATGTATCTTATAAAGACCCATACCAGAAGCTGAGATTGCAAATCAACTTTGGAAGTGTTTTCCAACACTCAGTTTTATGAAGAAAGAGCTGTCTGATGTAAGAGAGAATTTCTTGATTTTTCTATTGCCCTCTTCTATGGCCTTCTACCACTGAGGAAAATTCCCTGACCTAACCAAACTGTATCAACCACCAGGTCAAACAACATGAGTATTAACAGTAATCCTGGAGTAGTAAAGGAGTATGTTAGAGGGCAAACTCAGGCATTTGGTGTTCCAGACAGGGTAATGAGAAGAGGAGAGTATGATGAACTCTCTGGGAAGATCATGGATCACTGCCAAAGAAATGACTATTACTAAAGGCAGCTGTTCTCAAACCATGATGTTTTTCTTGAAAGCCTGGAATCCATCAGAACAGGGTACTCTACATGACAGCACCCAGGATAAATCTAGAGGACAGAAAGAATATATGCATAACAGAATATTAATATATGTGTAAAAATATATGTTAAAAATCCCTATTATATTCTATAGCTTTCCAAGAAACTATTTAACCATGTACAAACAGATCTTTGCAATTACAACTTTTTAATCTTAGACATGGTGAAGCCCAGAATTGCTATGTTACTTTTAGTAACAGAGCAGCTCAACATGAGCTGCACTTGCAGCCCAGAGAGCCAACCATGTCCTGGGCTGCACAAAGAAAAGTGTGGCCAGAAGGTTGAGGGAGGTGATTTTCCACCTCTAATCCACTCTGTTGAGACACTACCAGGAGCACCATGTGTAGTTCTGGAACCCCCCATTACAAGAAGGATATGGACATGCTGGAACATATCCAGAGAAGGGACACAAGGATGATCAGAGGGATGGAACACCTCTCCTACGGAGACAGACTGAGAGAGTTGGGAATGTTCATTCTGGAGAAGAGAAGGCTTCCAGTATCTGAAGTGGGCTACAAAAAAAGCTGGTGAGGGACTTTTTAAGCATGTCAGGTAGTGATAGGACTGGGGGGAATGGAGTGAAACTAGAAGTGAGTAGAGTCAGATTGGATGTTAGGAAGAAGTTCTTCACCACGACGGTGGTGAGACACTGGAACAGGTTGCCCAGAGAGGTGATGGAAGACCCATCCTTGGATGTGGCTCTGAGCAACCTGATCTAGGGTGAGTGGTCCCTGCTCATGGCAGGTGGCATGGAACTGGATGATCCTTGAGGTCACTTCCAGCCCTGATAATTCTGTGATTCTATGCAAAATATGTTGGAGTCACCTTTGATGAGGGTAACAACAAACTCTCTACTTTTACACATGGAACAAAGAGTAAAACATGGTACTGCTAGCCAAGGAATATGTTTTCTGCAGCAGACAGAATTTAACCTGACAGCTGCAGAAGACTAATCTGGCAGCCCTCTACAATGGAGTGCCTGCATTGGGAGATAAGGGAAGACCAGTCAATATCAGCTATCTTGACTTCTTTAAGGCATTTGACATAGTCTCCCACAACATCCCAGTCTCTACATTGAAGACAGGTGTTTTTGATGGATGAACTACTTGACAGATAAGAAATTGGCTGAATGGCCACACCAAAAATCGCAGGCAAGGACTCAATGGCCAAAAGAAGATAAGTAATAAGTGGTGTGCCCCAGGGGACTAATACTGTTCAAACATGACATAGACACTTGGATTTAGTGCACTCCTGGCAAGTTTGTTGGTGATACCCATCTGAGTGCAGCTGATAATGTTTGAGTAAGTAGATGCCTTACAGAGAGAGAAGTTGGCCCATGTAAACCTCAATTAAGTTCAACAAGGTGAAGTGCAAGGTCCAGCACCTGGGCTGGAGCAGTCACCAGTAACAGTACAAACTGTGAGATGAATTAAGAGAAGTTCTGTGAAGAAGAACCTGGGGATACTGGTGGAAGAAAGCTGGATGTGAGCTGGCAATGCGTGCTCATGACCCAGTCCCATCTGTGTGCTGGGCTGATCCTCAGCAACATAGACAAGTGGAGGCAGAAAATTCTGCCCCTCTGCTCTGCTGAGACCCCACAAACAGTGCTGGGGCCAGTTCTGGAGTCCTTAGCACAGGAGAGACAGGGACCTGTTGGAGCAGGGCCATAGCAAACTGGAAGCCCTCAGCTGTGAGGACAGGCTGAGAGAGCTGGGGGTATTCAGCCTGGAAAAGAGAAAGCTCTGGAGGCATCTTAGTGGAGCCTATGGTATTTCAAGTTTGCTCATAAAAAGGTAAGGATTTGAAACTGAAAGGAGGTAGTTTGAGGATGGGTAAAAGGAAGATTTTTTTCACATTGCAGGTGGAAAGCTTGAGAACAAGATGTCCAGAGAAGTTGTGGATGTACCATATTGGGAACTATTCAAGGTTACTTTGGATGGGACTTCAAGCAATGTGATCTGTAAGCTGTTCCTGTCCATGACATGAAGGTTGGTCTAGGGAAAGGCCCCTTCCAACTCAAGCTGTTTGAGAATTCTATGATTCTAGATAGTTCAAAATGAACCTTCTTTTCAAGATAAGCTTCAGAGTTTCCCAACAATAGGAGAAAATAGTAGAAAAATATTTTTAATCAGTTTTCAGTGTCTTTATTTGCATATATAATTTATCTGAAACAAAACATAATCCAGTATATACAATAAATGAGGATAAATGTTTATTCTTTCTCTCCCTGCTAAATTTCTGTTGAAGTTAGTAATAGCCTTCTTCAAGCAGAGATCACAAATATGGAACTTCAGAATTACCGGCTGTAGTTTAAGAGGCTTTTCCTACAATCTATGAAGTGACCAAAAGAATGTACACTTAGAAGCCAGACAACAATTTTTTTCTCTCTTTGAAATCTTCATATTTTCTGGTTTCTGGCAATATGCAAGCCAGTGACCACTGTTTTATTCTTACTGACAACATTCAGTAATGCTTTGCATGAATTGTTTCAGAATCCCCATGGGGTCATTAGCATCACACTGTAATTTTAGCTATCTTATAACTGAATGACTCCCAGGAAGACAAAAAGTCTGTAATAGTTTAAATATTCACATGCAAATAGGTGTTTGTATGAATATGTATGTACAAATGATAATTACTTGTCTATATATGCCACATTTTCTTTTCTGCAATGCTCTTTGCTCTCAAGAATTTAAATGAACAGGTGTTCACAATTACTGGTAAAAGTGTATTTTTAAAACATCTTTTTCTATGTTTACAGATTTCTGCACTTGATTTTTCAGAACTGTTTTAAAGTGTTGTTCACCTGGCATTTTGTTCTCTTTCTAGAAAGTGTAAGCAATGGGGAGTGGAAAGTTCTTCAAACTACCTTGTTATTAAATTTTTCTTTGGTTGGCTGGTTAGTTTTATTTTCATCACTTTCTGTGCTGTCCAAAGTGGGGCATTCTGGGTACTAAGCTTCTGACTGGAAACTAAAAAAGTTTATGAGTTGTAGGAACTCACTGTTGTGGGAATAAATCAATGTGAGGATGGCAGCCAGAGGCAAGCTGAAATAAGACACTAAACAGACAATTGTTGCCTGGTAGCTCCATCTTTCCTCTGGGTTTGGATCAAAGACAGAAATCCTGGCATATTCACTTCCAAACAGCAAAACAATGGGTGCCTGTGCAACTCAAGGAGATGATGATGCCAGAAGATCTCCCTACTCCAAAGGATCCTCTAAGATGCACTGAAACAAGAACTCAGTGCGAGTGTGGTCCAGGATACCTTCTGTGCTTCAGAAGCAAGATATCATAGAATCATAGGACCACAGAATTTTTTTGGTTGGAAAAGACCTTTAGGGATCATTTAGTCCAACCATTCTTGAACCCTACCAGGTCTGAGCCTAAACCACATCCCTCAGCACCACATCTCTGCATCTTTGAAACACCTCCAGGGATGGTGACTCAGCCATCTCCCGGGGAAGCCTACAATGTATCTTTGACAACTTTTAAATGTAAAAATGTTTTGCCCACAGCACCATCTGAGGCAGCTACAATAACAGCAGTGAAACAAAAGCAGATGCCACTGAGTCTGTAAGAACGTGGAGTTAGCGGAGTGAACTTCTGCAAAGACTGGGTTATACAGTAAAATGAATGGCCTTTGACACTGTTTCCCACAGCATTCTCCTTCAGAAATTCATGGCACAAGGCTTGGATAAAAAAATCTGTCTGGATGGCTAGGCCCAAAGGGTGGCTGGCACCCAGTCACTAGTAGTGCCTCATAGGGTTCAGCTTTGGGATCTGTAGTCTTCAATGTCTTTATCAATGATATAGATGAGGAGATTGAATTCACCCTCAGTGAGATTGCAGATGACACCAAGTCGGGGGGCTGTGTTGATCTGCTAGAGAGCAGGGAAGCTCTACAATGTGATAGCACAGGTGAGACCTATCAGCCAAGGCTAATTGTGTGAAGTTCAACAAGGCCAAGTGCCAGGTCCTGCACCTGCCATAACAAACCCATGGCAAACTGCAGACTGAGAGATGTGTGGTTGGAAAGCTGCAACTTGGACAGACACCTAAGGTTGACAGTCGACTGAACAGGAGTCAGCAGAAAGCCCATGTGGCTAAAAAAAGCCAGTTGCATCCTGGTGTGGATTAGAGACACTGTGGCTAGCAGGAACAGGGAGGTGATCATCCTCCCGTGCTCAGAACTGGTGAGGCCACACCTCCAATGTTGTATGTAGTTCCGGGCCACTCACTACTGAAAGAACATTACAGAGAAGGGCAATGAGGCTGGAGCACCTGGGCCACAAGGAGGGGCTGAGAGAGCTGGGGGTATTCAGTCTGGAGAAGAGGAGGCTGATGACAGACCTCTTTGCTTTCTACAACTACCTGAAGGGAGGTTGGAGCAAGGAGGTGGCAACCTCTTCTCCTTGGTGGCAAGTGACAGGACCTGAGGAAATGGTTTCAAGCTGCACCAGGGCAGGTTCAGGATAGGTATTAAGAAATACTTCTTCACAGAGAGGGTTCTCGAACATTGGAATGGTCTGCCTAGGGCAGTGGTGGAGTCACCATCCCTGGAGGTGTTTAAGCAGCCTGCAGACCTGGCATTTAGGGACATGGTTTAGTGTTGACCCTTCAGTGCTGTGTTGAGGGTTGGACTGAATGATCTTTGAGGTCTCTTCCAACCTGCTGTATTCTGTGAAAAAAATTAAAGTTCTAATAGGTCTTACTATTGCAAACTCTCTTTGAATATGTCTTTAAAAAGCACAATATACTCATAAAACATTAAAAATAAAGTAAATATACTACTACCATCCCAAATGTAAGAAGAGAGACACTCAGTCAGAAGGGCAGAGATTTAAGAGTTAGCACCATGTTAGGCAGTTTTAGTCAACCTCACACACTGCAGAAGCCATTAGCCTTTCTTTCTGGAGGCTTACGCTACAAGCACAGCTACAGACAGAGTTCTTACACAACCCTAAGCACCAAAAACCTCAGCAGCCAGCTCCTTTCTTCTAACAGCCTCTCTCCAACTTGCTCACACCCACACTGCATGAGGTACTTTCATTTCTGCTTGCAAAAACCCTATGGTTCCACAACTCCAGTTTGCTGTGCAGGTAATAGAAGTTACAACCTGTTTTTTAAAAATAATGTTGACATTTTCCCAAGCACCTTCCTTCCTGACATTTTCCCCCTCTTTTTTTCTCAACCCTCAGCATTCTCTATACCATTTTCTGGATTCTACTGGATAAAGAAACCACTTTGAATTCTAAATTAAACAAAGGTTCTGTTCAGCACCACTATTTAATGTTTTTATGCCATGTGGATACAGTTCCTATTAGAACTTTCTGCCATTTTGAATGCTGATTTTATTTATAGTATTTTTTTTCAATATTCAGTCTTGTTTTCCTTTGATTTAACTGCTCTGAGACAGACCTTTACTTTCAGCATATGAATATAGAATCTCCATCCTTAGGGATGTTAGGGATGTTATAAAAAAGCTACTATAACTGTATTATTCAAGACTATGTAAGAAACTATCTCTGTGATTGCTCCAGGCACTGCCTTTTATATTAGAAATAACAGATTAAAGTGCAGCTAAGGTCTTCAGCATCATACTCATAAGTTATGTTTAGCAGACCTTATCCAAATTTGCACAGCTCTTAGTCAAATTGATGTTTTGTCACTAAGAGAGTAATTAATATTTGAAGAAATGTCCAGATAATATTTAAATAAAATTTGATTAAATGTAAATATAAACATTTAATATTTCTTTAAATTTTCTTATAAGAGGAACATATTTCTATAACCCTACTGTTAAAAAAAAATAAACCACAGCCCCACATTTCATAATACAATGATCACTGCAAATCTGAGCATTTGAACATGACAGCTGCTCCTTATAAATCTGAACAGTTACAAGCACTGGACTGCTCAGTGGAATTTTTTAATAATCTACTGTCCCTTTTAAGTTCAGATGACATTTATTTAATGAATTGGGAAAAATGACTGAAGAATCTTTCACAAGTTTATGACATCTAACTGGCTTCATGCAGCCAGGGAAAAAACAGACTTTTATTGAAGTCTGTGTATTTGCACATGTTTATAAAACTGATTTTCTTTTTGTATTCCCCATAAAAACACCATGAAAATAAATATTTCAAGCTTCCCACAGAGTGTCCTATTATTATGGTATTGGTCTGAACTGCTGCAACTTTATTTTGGGAACATTATTGTATCTGAAACTGTTCTGACAGAACAGACGGACCAATACTTCCTGTTTTGCACAAGACAAATCTGTTCTTCCAAGCACGTTTCACTTGTGAGCAGCACTAAGAAATTTCAAAACTGAGGTGCTTAACTCCAAAAACTCCAACACGTAGCCTCTGTGCAAGGCTGTGTAGCCATCAAATTCTCTGCTAAAACACAGTGACCAGAAGCTGTGTCCAGCAATTGAGACCAAGCACAGGAGCACAGTGTGGGTTTGTATCTCTTTGCTGCCCTGCAGGTAGGCAATCACTGCTGCCAAGTAACCCCAGCCCTCCACAGGTAAGGGCTACTTGTCATCCCCAGCCAAAATCAATCTAGTAGCCTTCTATGATGGAGTGGGCAGTGGGCAGTGGAAGAGCTATGGATGTCACCTACCAGGACTTGTGTCAAGCCTTTGACTCAGCTTCTCACATCCTTTGCCTCTGAACTGGGAAAGTACAGATCTGGTGGGTCTACTGTTCAGTGGATAAGGAACTGGTTGGAAGGTCATATACAGAGAGTACTGATGAATGACTCAACGGCCAGATGGAGATTGATGACACGTGCTGTCCTTCAGGAGTCTGTACTGGAGCCAGTGCTCTTTAGTATCTTCATCAATAACATAGATAGCGGGATCAAGTGCAACCTCAGCAGGCTTGCAGATGACACCAAGCTGAGTGGTGCAGCTGACACACCTGAGAAATGAGATGTCATCCAGAGGGACCTGGACAAGCTGGAGAAGTTGGGCTGTGTGAACCTCATGAGGTTCAAAAAACCTGAGGGCAAGGACCTGCACTGTACCCTGGCTCAGGACAATCCCCATTATCAATTCAGGCTGGAGCTGTGGATGAAGAGTTGGACGTGAGTAGACAATGTGCACGTGCAGCCCAGCCCCAGACATGTCCTTAGCAGATCCCCAGCAATGTGGGCAGCAGGTGGAGGGAAGGGATTCTGCCCCTCTACTCCAAGCTGATGAGAACCCTGCTGCAGTGCTGGGGCCAACTCTGAAGTTCTCAGCAGAGAAGAGACTTGGAACTGTTGAAGCATGGCCAGAGAAAGCTGCAGCAAGGCTGGAAGGGCTGGAAGCCTTCTGCTGTGGGCCAGGGGTTGGAGCAAAGCAGGCTTCAGGCAAACCTTGTGGCTTTTTGGTATTTTAAGGAGCCAATATGAAAGCTGAGAACAGACTTGTTAGCAAAGTCCATTGTGGCAAGGGCTGATGGTTTATTCAGACTAAATAGAGGGAAGAAATGGTTCATAAACACAATGGTGAGGCATTGGACCAGGTTGCAGATGCCCATCCCTGGAATTATTCCAGGTCAAACAGGGTTCTGAGAAACCTGCTCTTGTTGCAGATGTCTCTGTTGACTGCAGAGATTGCACTAGATGGCCTTTCAAGAGCCCTCCCAAACGAAACCATTCTATGATTCTATGAAAACCAAGCATGGGGAGACAGTGCTCCAGCCAGGGTGGTGGTGTGTTCTAACTCTGTCCTCTTCACTAGACATAACCAGTGATCCTAATTTCTTGCTCCAGGTTTAACACATATTTATCCTCCTAACTTTAATCATTTAAGTACTCTCACAGACTTCAAAGGGACCACTAGCATGCTTAATCTTACACAAGTGTGTGGGCGTCTATTGAACTGCGGTTTCTAGTTGGGTTTCCTGAACTGGCAAGAACAGTCAGTACTGTTCTGAAAGTCCAACTTGTTTGTGTTTAGGCAGCCAACAAATCATACCTGCGGCATTTGTTCTTCCTCTGAAAATATCATCATAGGCTTTCCACTGTGGGGTCACCTGGTAGGCATGGATGAACACCACAAAAACCACCACCAAGCACATTAATGGCACCAGAGCTGCGGTGAAAAGAGCAGCGTAGGCATTTGGGATGAAGCACCTGATGGAAAAAAAGAAAAAAAAAAAGTTAAATAAAAATAAAAGCCACCCAGAACTGTCATGAGTGGCAATTAAAAAAGAAATAAATAGATATTTTTGAAGAAGAATGTGTTTAGAGTCCACAAACATTTTAGCTCTACTCACAGAATAACCTTGATAAGGTGAACTGGGTTCTATTGGTTCTTATCTCCTCATCTTATCTTAAGGAATACAACTTTTGCATCTTAAAAGCCTGCATGTTGCATTTAAGCTCAGCTGATGTTGGAGAGCTTTGAACTGTTGCAGTGGAACAATTTATATTTTAACAAACTCCATGAATGCTGTATTAATTTAATGTGATCACCCTTAGTCACCAAAGTCTAAAAGGGCATTATGCAATTTTCTATACTTAGCTTCCCAAACTACAAATTAAATTTTGAGAAATATATATGTTTAAAATAAATTAACACATATTAAAGGCAAGATAACTAATCCTCCTCAAGTTGTTGGAAATTACATGTCATTTGCACACTGAAGCCAAATGCTCACTCCCATTTTTCCAATAAAAATATTTTCTTAAATTGTCCTTTCTCCCCTTACCCTTCCCATTTATTAAAGTTATAATTATTTTAAAAGATGTGACAGGAACAGGAGTTATTCCTGAAAAATTCAAATTACGCTTTTAAGAGAATGACTTGGAGGATATGGAGATGATAGCTGGAGAGAGCTGTCGCTGGTATGAGAGATCAGGGTTTTCTGTCAGCTCCCTGGAGATCAGCATGTGCCTTACAGTCCCTGACCTACTCTAGAGATGACGCACAACGGAGCAGCCCAAGGGACAGCTCAGGAGTCAGGATGTCTAGAGAGTATGTGGTCACTGCTGTCCCTATTAAGAGGGTGTAACTTACCCAGCCCTTCTGTTTGTCAGGTCAGCTAGTCTACAACAGCTTGGAGTCAACACTGGTGTAACATGCATCTGAGAAGAGCCTGGATGCACGTTTCACTGATACACCTGGTGTACCTTCTGGTTCTGCTTGGGTGGACACGTATACTCTGTCCAGCAAGTCAAGCCAGCATTTTATCTCAGTTCTTCCAGACATCAGGCAGGAACGGTCAGCAAACCCAAATATAATTTCCAGCAGAATCTATGTATCTTCGACTCAATCCATAAGGTACAGGCTCAGGAAGACATCAAGTGGAGAAACCACCAGATAGTTGGATATTAGGGATAAATTCTTTACAGTGAGGGAGGTGACACTCTGAAACACCTTGGGTGCCCAAGGAGGTTGTGGATGTTCCCTCCCTAGAAGTATTCAAAGCTGGGTTAGATAGGGCCTTGAGCAACCTGCTCTAGTGGGAGGTGTCCTTGCCCATGGCAGGGGTTTGGCATTAGGTGATCTTTAGGGTTCTTTCCAGTCCAAATCATTCTATAATTCATAGAATGGTTTAAGTTGGAAGAGACATCAAAGATTATCCAGTTTCAACTCCCCCAGGCATAGGCAGGGACACCTCCCACTATATCAGGTCACTCAAGGCCTCATCCAGCTTGGCCTTGAACACTTCAAAGAGAGGGGGCAGCCACAACCTCCCTGGACAACCCATTCCAGTGTCTCACCACCCTCACTGTGATGAACTTCCTCCTAACATCCAGTCCAAATCTCTCCTCTTCCAGTTTAAACCCATTACCTCTATTCCTGTCATTACAAGACCTTGTGAATAGTCCCTCCCCAGCCTTCCTATAGGCCTCCTTCAGATACTGGTAGGCTGCTGTAAGGTCTTCTCAAAGCCTTCTCTTCTCCAGGCTGAAAAGCCCCAACTCTCTCAGTCTGGCCTCAGAGCAGAGGTGCTCCAGCCCTATGATCATCTTCATGGCTCTCCTCTGGAATCACTCCAACAATTCCACATCCTTCTTGTGCTGGGGGCTCCAGAACTCCACACAGTACTCCAGGTGGGGTCTGACGAAAGAGGAGTAAAGGAGGAGAATCCTACTCCTTGCCCTGCTGGCCACACTGCTCTTAATGCAGCTCAGCACACAGTTGCTGTCTGGGCTGCATGTGCACACTGCTGGCTCATGTTGAGCTTCTCACTAACCCAGACCCCCAGGTCCTTTTCCTCAGGGCTGCTCTCCAGCCACTTGCCACCCAGCCTGGAGTTGTGCCTGGGACTGTGCCAACCCAGGTGCAGGACCTTACACTTGGTCTTGAGGTTGGCCGGTGTAGGTCCCTCTGGATGGATCCCTGCCCTCCAGCAACTCGACTGTGCCACACAGCTTGGTGTCATCTGCAAACTTGCTGAGGGTGCACTCGATTCCTCTGTCCATGTCACTGACAAAGATGTT